>JAOTQJ010191055.1:0-61110 GCA_025642045.1 Solanum sejunctum
CTCACATATCGCCCATTAAGACGAGATTCAAGCACTTTCAAGAATTGATTATAATTTGACCCAACCATAACATGATTCATTTACATAGCATTAGTACATGAAAAATATGGGTGTTATATTTGTATATCCTCAAAAGTCCATCAAAGTGGTTATTACTGGCCAACTCTTCATAGGGATGCTCATGAATTTGCTAAATCCTATTCAAAGTACCAACTGCAAGGTAATATTTTTAGACCAAATTTCCCCTTACCCTAATTCTTGTGTTGGAGATATTTGATGTGTAGGGTATTGAGTTTATAAGAATCTTTATGAGATAATTTGGCACTAGATATATCTTGCTAGCTGTGGATTATGTATCAAAATAGGTGGAGGTAGTTGCCATGCCATCTAATGATGGTAAAGGTGTGGTGAATTTCCTCAAAAGGAATATATTCACTCGTTTTGGCATCTCCATAGCAGCAAGTACCAAATCCAGTCTAATCAAGAGTACCTCTCCAACCTCAAACTATCCCGCCAGTGATTTACACCATTTATAATATAAGGCTTTAGATAGCACCTTCTCAATACTTGAGTTGAAACTATTATTATAAGCAAATTCAATAAGAGGTAAGTGATTATCCCAACCTCCTTTGAAATTAAACACACAATCCCTCAACGTATTTTCCAAGGTTTGTATCGTTCTTTTGGCATGTCCGTCTGTTTGAGGATGAAATGCGGTACTTAGCTTCACCTTTGTGCCAAGACTTTTGTCACGGCCCAAGCCTAAGGCCTAGACGTGATCGGCAAATGAGAAATCCGAAGGAACCCCCCAAAAGCCTTATAGCATATCATTTACATAGCCTTGGTTGCAGAAGCAATGTAAAACAACATAAGAGATAAACAAGGGGAATTGGGACTAAGGGAAAAAGCTTGCATAACAACATAATAAAGAGAGAAATAGGTCAATGCTCATATCATAGATACATAGCATGTACAACAACACCTTTACTACATAGATAAGAGTAGGGGCTAAGACAAAACAACCGGGATCGCCCTCACTAGTCAAGATAGAAAATAAAGAAGAATGTCTCATATATAATAAGAGAATCATATACTAAGGTCCTCGAAGTGGAGGACTCACTAACTAGCTTGAGTAGTACTAAACTAGCAATGTGGAGAAGGACGATGATCAACTTAGGCACTGGTTCCTACATGGTGATATAATAATCCCCAAAACAAAAGTGCCTAAAAATGTGCCTCAGAGTGCCCAGAATATTAGTTTTCATATATCTCAAAATTTGTTTGTTATTTCAAAAATTCGACTTCAAATTCTTGTTCAGGGGGTCCAAATTAGGTTGAAAAGGGTCTAACCCCAATTTAAGAGTAACAATTTAGAAAATATGAAATTCCAAAGTGCAATTTCTAGTAGCCTTTTGGTGATGCCTTCGCGACGCGCCACAATGTTAAATTGGACACTGTTTTTCAGCTTTGGTCAAAGGCTTTAAGTCTTGGGCCTAAAAGCTTCTATATGTGTTTTTACCTATACTTAGTCAGATTTCACCCTCATACTATCCAAAATATTTCCAAATACTTGCTCAAACACTTAGTCACATTTTCACTCCTCAAACTCAAGTCCGAAACCCTTATCCCAAGCTAAGGTTCTCCTTCAAGGTTCTTCTTCAACCTTCAAGTCTCCATCTCCAATATTCCCTAAGTTCACCTCCAAGCTAAGGTATGTGAGTTTCTTTCATAGGTTCTTTTCACCCATGATACCCAAGCCTCCTTTTATATAAATTGTAGGATTTAAAGTTGATTTACAAATGTATCTTGATTATTATGAAATTCACTTCACTCTATGTTAAAGCTATGTTAAGTTGTGACTGTTTGCTTTATTTTGAGCTCAAAATCTTGATCTAATGTGGGATCTGATGAAGGGTTTTGATGTGAATGTCTTGGGGGTGTTACAAGGTGTTGATTGATGGTTTTACAACAGATTTTCTTGCATGATTTCATATCTAAATTGCATGGTCTTTTATCCCCATTACATACCCTCAAGGTGTTTGATAAAATGTTTGGGTAGGGTTTCTTGATGACATAAAAGTCCAAAGCATGAAATATGATAATAATGATGTTATGATCATGAAATGAGATTATGTATATAATTTAATCTATAAAAAGTGTTGCATTAGACCATACCCGATCCGAGGGGACAAGAGCCCAGGTAACCATGTTGGGGGGTTTATACTTGTCAACCATCCGAGGGATTTATACTTCGTCACCATGTTGGTAAGGTGTTATTACCATCAACCATGTGAGGAGTTTATACAACACAACCACCAAGGGGTTTATACCTTTAATATCTAGCTTGGTCTTTTCTTCACATATGATATCCTATATGAGCGTGAATTACTTAAGCATAATTTACTTAAGCATTGCACATATATGCCATATTGTTATATTATGTCTATTGCTTAATATTATGAATTTTGATTATGATGCCTACCTCTTGCTGCATTGCATCCTACATACTTAATACATTCAAACGTACTAACGCATACTCTATACCTACATGATATCACCATGTAGAAACTGGTGCCCAAGTTGATCCTCCTCCTCCATGTGGCTAGTTCGGTGCTATTCAAGCTAGTTGATGAGTCCTCCACTTCGGGGACCTAGTCTAGGCTTCTTCTATTATGTATTGAGACATTGATCTTTATAATTTATTTTGACTATGAGGGTGAGCCCGGTTACTTTATCTTGGCCTCCGCTCTTATCTATGTAGTAGAAATGTTTGTTGGACATGTTAAGTATCTATGTTATAAGTTTAACTCTTATCTTTTGACCATGATATTGTGCAAGCTTTTCCCTTAGCCCCGTTTCCCCATTCTTAAATCTTGAATGCTTCATTTATTGCTTCCACGACCAAGGATGTTTAATGATGCTTTATGAGGCTTGCTTGGGGTTCCTTCGGGTTCCCCCTTACGTCGTGTCACGTCTAGGCCCTAGGCTTGGGTCATGACAATAGAGTATGTGCTAGTACGTTTGAATGTACTAACTATATAGGATGCAACACAAACAACAATTAAGCATCATAATCAAAAGGCATAACAATAGGTAATATGCACGCTTATAACAATATGACATGTATGATCAATGCATAAGTAAAATATGTTTAAGTAATTCTTGCTTATATAGAATATCATATGTGTACAAGACCCAAAAGCCTTGGACTAAGATAGAAATCACTGGTAACAAAATACACAAGTTCGCGTCTGCTCTACGACGTGGACCTGTTGTGGAGGCCAAAATAACATATGTCCGCTACAGCTGCACGTGGCGGTGCTATCACGGATTGATTCTTGATAAGAGATACGAAAATTAAAATTGCTAATCTTTTGCTCTTAAATTGGGGCTAGACCATCCCCCACTTAATTTTGACCCCCTGATCACAAATATGAAGTCATATTTTTGAATTAACAAACTAATTTTGAGATATATAAAAATTCAAACTTTGGGCATTTTGAGGCACATTTTTGGGCACTTTTGGGGTATTCTCAACTATTTTGGAATGACTTTAAAAATAAGAGGTGAATTGAGTGCCCCTATTTGATATGATATACAATGGTACCCCATACAATCTCATCAGTTCTTGAATGTAGACCTTAGCATAATCTTTGGCACTATATGAAGTCTTCACCAGCATAACATAGGTTGTTTTCATCATTCTATCCATAACCATTCATATTGAGTCAAATTGTATCTGGTCTTTGGCAAGGCCATGAATGGTCCTGTTATCTTGTCCATCTATTTATGGGTGGAAGGCCATGCTAAGCGTGACTTTAGTACCAAGGTCTCTTTGGGAAGATCTCCAAAATTAAGAGGTAAATTGAGTGCCACAACGTGATGCAACATAAATAACTCATAAATGTACAACTTAGCATATTCTTTGGCACCATTGGTTCTCTTAATCGATAAGAAGTGAACCGATTTCATTATTCTATGAACAATAACCCATATGGAGTCAAAATGCTTTTTAGTCTTAGGCAAACTAATTACAAAATCCATAACCAGATATAACACAAAATTTCTCCACCATGTTGATATTTTCCCACTTCCAAGTAGGAATTGTAATGTGTTGGGCTTAGCCACCCAACCTTTGATGTTCAGCTTTAACTTGTTGGGAATTATGACATCCGTTTATGAACTTTGCAATGCCTCTTTTAATGCCACCCCTCCAATATACTTCTCTTGAATTCCTATACATTTTTACATAACTAGGGTGAGTAAAATAGGATGAATTATGTTCCTCTTTCAACATTAAGTCCCTCAACCCATCAATATTTGGCACACACAATCTACCTTGATGCGTAAGGACACCATCTCCCCCTTAGGACAAAACCTCCAACTTACCCTCTTTCACCAACACCTTCAATTATAACAAAGTGGGGGTCAAGGTCTTGTTTGGATTTGACCTATTCAATCAATGAAGATTGGAACCACCTACAACCACCATAACCCCATTTTCGGCTTCATTCAACCTAACCCCCAATCTAGCCAACCAATGGACTTCCGTAGCCGATTCCTTCTTACCATCATGAGTATGATCCATACTCTCCATGGACACCCTACTTAGAGCACCGACCATAACATTAGCCTTGCCTGGGTGATAATGCACACTCATATAATAATCCTTAAGGAGTTCAAGAAACCTTATTTCCCTTAAACTAAGATCTCTTTGGGTGAACACATATTGAAGACCCGTGTGAGCAGTGAAGATATCTACTTGAACCCCATACAAATAATGATGCCATATTTTCAAAGAAAATACCATGGTGCTAACTCAAGGTCATGGGTAGGATAATTACGTTCATGAACTTTTAGTTGCCTAGAAGCATAGGCAATGACTTTGCCACCTTCGCATTAATACACACCCAAAACCAATTCTCAAAGCATCACAATACACAACAAACCATTCTAATTCTTCTTGTAAGGACAAAATAGGACCGAATGTAAGCTTGACCTTTAAAGATTAAAAACTTTTTTCGTATTCATTATTCCAAGAAAATTTCACCTTCTTTTGTTTTACAACCCAAGCCTAGGGCCTAGACATGACACAACGAATGGGAACCCGAAGGGACCCTAACAAGCCTCTTAGCGTATCCGTCGTACATCCTTAGTCACGGAAGCAAAGAAAACAACAATAAGGTAAGCGGGACTAAGGAAAGTCTTCTATAATCATAAAAGCACAAAGAGTCGAGCTTATAACATAAATACATCATAATATTCCAATAACACCTCTAACCATAGAGCAGGGGCCAAGACATTTTCTGGGCTCACCCTTATAATAATAAGCGTTCAACAAAAAAAGTCTCAATATAGCAAGAGTAGTAACGATAGTGTCCTCGAACTTAAGGACTCACCAAAGGTTACTTCAATGGATCGTACTAGTCACGTGGAGGATGATCAAGTGGTGCTCTGGTTCCTACATGGTAGTATCATGTAGGCATATAGTATGCGTTAGTACGTTTGAATATACTAAGTAAGTAGGATATAATGCAACAAGACATAAGCCAATATAGTCAAAATGCATTGTAATAAGCAATAGATAAGTGAGATCTCAATATGGCATCCATTGTCAATGCTTAAAGTAAAGCATGCTTGTAAATAATTAAACTTGCATAGAACATAATACATGTATGGGAAGAGACCCTAACCGATAAAAGTAAGACCAAGCGAGCTACAACTTGGAATCCCGATGATTACCCCTCATTAGTAAAGAGGTGGTCTACTTCCCAAGGTAAACCATACTTTACCTTACGGGAGCTCATCCCATTTCGGAGAAGTAACCCCCTTATGTGAATCGATCCCATTTCATGGTGGATTTCATGATAAAGTGCACTAAATGGATCAACTAGTATATCAAGGGTAAAGCATAATCCTATGTTGGCACATAGTTTGAGAAAAGGAGTATGGACCCTTAAAGATAGTCCATGTCCACATCCAATCGATTAGTGCTAAGTCTAATCTTACGGAGTACTTGAAATAATCATAACTTTAATAACTTTTATGAAATATGAAATGAGTAGCTTTTAAACATGCTTGACCTGTAATGGTGAGCCTAACTTGAAACATGTAGATCATAATCATAAATGAATCCTTGCTTTAACATGAATGGACAAGAGGTAAAAATCTTTAAATAGGGCTTAACTTGATACTTGTAATATCATAGATACTTTTCATGTATTCAATACATTCTTGAAATCTCTTAATCATCATATAGTCACTTGACTTGTAAATCATGAAATAGATCATCAATAACTTGAGAATTTCTGACTTTACATTTTATCAAACACTTGGTGGGATCATGATACTAGTTTAAAAGCATGCAATTCAAGAGTGAAATAATATGAGAAAACTCAATGCAAATCAACCCACCAATATATTGTAAAACCCTCATATTGCGTAAACTCAATGCAAATCAACCCACCAGCATATTATAAAACCCTCATGTTGGGTACTTTGAAATCCATCATCAAAATCTCATAATAAATTATAGTTTCATAGCTCAAAACATGTATCGTCTCAATAGACAAAACCCATTTATCATACAAGCTTGAAATAGATGGTCATGTATAATCAATCAATATTTCATAAAACTCCAACATAATTTATACTCATAATTCATAATAAAAGATACCATAGATGTAGAACTTTAAAACATGCAATTTTCATAAAAAGAAAGATTGGGCTCCATGGGTGAAAGGACCCAATGGATAAAACCCACATACCTCAAACTTGGGTTTTTTTGAGATGAGCTTGAAGAGAACCTGTAACTTGAAGAGAATCCATAAGTTCCAATGTTAGACTTGAAATCCTTGAAATTTGAACGAGATATTTGGTTAAGTCTTGGAGTGGTTTTTGAGAGGGTCTTGAGTGATATAGAGTTGAAAAATGGCTAAGTATAGGTGTTTCCATGCATAAGTGGGCATGGGGCTATGACCCCAATGCCCTTGGCCAAAATGAAAAAGTTAAGTTGGTCTGCGATGTGGACCTATCGTGGAGGAGGAATTTACACTGATTTGCGTATAGTCCGTATTACAGATGCACACTATTTTACAAAAATTAACAAAAATTATTTTTCGCTATGGGTCCTCTAAAATCTGAGTTATATCTATTTCCCACTCAATTTTCCCCCTGATCGAGAATATGAATTTGGTTTTTGATATCACACTAAATTTTGAGATATATAGGAATTATGATTATGGGCATTTTTGAAGCACATTTTGGGGCGTTTCAATATCTCCCCCTTGGGAACATTCATCCCCAAATGTCAAAGAAACATGCATAAGAGAGGTAATAATGAAGATTTCAGCTCAACATGAATGCAACAAATGCATTTAAACATCATTCTAAAAAAATCTCAACATGAATGTCAACAATTACCATAAACTTGTCAACATAAACATGAATGCATGCAAAATGACATAAGGGCTAAAACTGAAGAATTGAAATCATATAGGGGACTTAAATTAGTACCTTTGGCTTGAGTGGAGTGGAAGAGATATGGGTATCACTTTCTCATGTCCACCTAGGTTTCCTATGTGGCACTTTCAACTTGTTGGTTCCTCTAAAGCAACTTGATGGAAGTTATATCTTAAGTCCTCAGCCTCTTCACTTGCCTATCAAAATTTGTCAATAGGACCTTCTCATAAGTCAAATTATCTCCTACAACACCCGTAACATCCAAAGGCACTATGGCACTTGGGTTACCCACACACTTTCTCAACATAGAAGACTGGATGAACATGTCCATCTCCATAAGCAACTCTAACTCATATGCAACCTTATCCACTCTCCTCAAAACTTGGTAAGGACCCACAAACCTTGGGATTAACTTTCCCTTCTTACAAAACCGCACCACACCCTTCATGGGTGAGACTTTCAGGTAAACCCACTAACATTAAACTCAAGATCTCTTCTCCTCATATCGAAATAGGACTTTTGTCTACTTTAGGTTATTTTCAATCTCTCCCTAATCAATCTCACCTTCTCCAAGGTTTCCTTGACCAAATTTGGATCTAGAAAATCCATTTCCCCCCACTTCAAACCACCCAACCGGGGATCTACAATGCCTACCATAAAGAGCCTCAAACGGAGCCATACCAATGCTTGAGTGGTAGCTACTGTTGTAAGCAAACTCAATGAGTTGAAGATGTTCATCCCAACTACCCTTAAGATCAAAAACATAAGCTCTAAGCATATCCTCAAAGGTTTGGATAGTCCTCTCATCTTGACCATTCATTTGATGATGGAAAGTCGTGCTAAGATTAACCTTGGTACCAAACATGAGAAGTGAAGAATCACGATCTGAAATGATAGACAAGGGCACCCCATACAATCTAACTAACTCATGAATGTACAGTTTGGCATAATCTTCGGCACCATAAGTAGTTTTGACTAGTAGAAGTGATCCGACTTTGTCATTCTATCCACAACAACCCAAATAGAGTTAAAATGTTTCCTAGTCTTATGAAACCTAACCATAAAATCCATGTTGATCTCTTCCTTCATCCAAGTAGGAATTTATATATCTTGGGTTAGGCCACCCGCCCTTTGATGTTCGGCTCTCATTTGTTGGCAATTGCCACATTAGGATATAAACTTGGCAATGTCTCTCTTCATACCACTCTACCAATACACTTCCCTTAAGTCTCTATACATCTTCGTAGATCGGGGTGAATAGAATAGGATGAATTATGAGCCTCCTTCAAGATCAATTCTTTCAAATCATCTATATTAGGCACACACAATCTACCTTGGTACCTAAGGGCACCATCTCCCTCTTGGGAGAAAACATCCACTTTGCCATCTCTCACCAAGGCCTCCTCAATCAAAGAAGATTTATTACCATCAACTACCACTACACCCCCATTATCAACTTCATCCAACCTAACCCCCAATCTAGCTAACCAGTGAATCTCTCTAGCCACCCCTTTGCCACCATTATCAACATAAGTTAGACTACCAATAAGCACCTACTTAGAGCATTGACCATAATATTAGCTTTGCCGGGGTGAGAATGCACACTCATATCATAATCTTTAAGGAGCTTTACCTACCTTCTTTGTCTCAAGTTAAGATCTTTTTAGGTGAACACATATTGGAGATTCTTATGGTCAGTAAACACATCAACATGAACCCCATACAAGTAGTGATGCCAAATTTTCAAAGCAAATACTACGGCTGCTAATTCAAGATCACGAGTGGGATAATTCTTCTCATGCACCTTAAGTTGTCTAGAGGCATACGCTATCACCTTACCACTTTTAATCAAAATATACCCCTAACCAATTATTAAGGCATCACAATATATAACAAATCCTTCCAACCCTTCCGGTAGAGCCACGATAGGAGTGGAGACAAGCTTATCTTTTTAAAGTTTGGAAGCTCTTTTCACACTCATCAGTCCACACAAATTTCGCCTTTTTTGTGTCAATTTAGTAATAGGAGAAGCAATAGAGGAGAACCATTTACAAACCTCCAGTAATAACCCACCAAACCTAAGAAACTTCTAATATCCGATGGAGTCAAAGGTTTAGGCCAATTTCTAATGACCTCCATTTTCTTAGGATCTACCTTAATGCCATCACCCAACACCATATGCCTAGAAAAGCAACCTCTTTCAACCAAAACTCACATTTCTCATATTTTACATACAACCTCTCCTCCCTCAAGATTTGTAACACCACCCACAAGTGATCCACATGCTCCTCCTTACTATGGGAGTAAATCAAGATATCATCAATAAAAACCACCACAAACAAGTAAACGTAGGGTTTAAAGACCCCATTTATGAGATCTATAAATATAGCAGGTGCATTAGTCAACCCAAAGGACATAACCACAAACTCAAAGTGCCCATACCTAGTCCGAAAAGCCATCTTGGGAATATCACACTACCTCATTTTCACTTGGTGATACCCAGACCGAAGATCAATCTTAGAAAAGTGACTAGGCCTTTGAAGTTGATCAAAAAGGTCATCAATCCTTGGTAGAGGGTACTTGTTCTTTATGGTGATTCTATTAAGTTGCCAGTAATCAATGTACATTCTAAGAGAACCATCCTTTTTCTTCACAAATAACATCAGTACACCCCAACGTGACTTACAAGGCCTTATGAATTTTCCAACAAATCCCTTAATTTCTCCTTCAACCCCACCGAGGCCATAAGTTAAGGGGGGATAGAAATAGGTTGAGTTTGCAAGGAGGTATATACCAAAATCTATTTCCATTTTGGGAAAAACACCAGGAAGCTTATTAGGAACGACATTAACAAACTCATTAACCACCAGAACCGACTCAATAGGAAGGACTTTGGAATCAATATCCCTAACCCTTACAAGATGATAGAGATAACCCTTTGAAATCAACTTTTGAGCTTTAAGGCAAGAAATGAATCTACCTTTGACCACCACATTATGACTTTTCCACTCAAGGATAGGCTAATTAGGGAATTAGAATTTAACCCTATGGGTTCTACAGTCAATAGAAACATGATATACATGCAATCAATCCATCCTAAGTGTGATATCAAAATCCACCATATCTGATTCAACAAAATCATAAGGAAAGATTTTATGCAAAATGAACATGAGACAATTTGTATAGACTCTTTTAGCAATAATGGACTCACCAACAGGGGTAGACACTTCATAAGGTTCACACAATAATTTGGAACTAACATGAAGGTTTTTGGCAACAAAAGGATTAATAAAAGAAAGAGTGGTACCCAGGTCTATCAATATATACACATTAAAATAAAACACTTTTAACATACTAGTGACAACATCGGGCACCTCATTCATCCCTTGTCTCCCTTGAAGAGCATAGAATCTATTTTGCCTTGGTGGACCCCCTTGTTGGCCTCCCTTCCCCTGTGACCCATATTTGCACCTTGGCCTTGTAGACAACTATCTCTACCTTTGTTTTGTGCATAAGGACAATCAATAAATTTGTGACCCATGTCACCGTAACTAAAGCAAGCATTAGAATTCCTCAAACATGGACCAAAATGATTCTTTTAACACCTTGGATATCTAGGCTTTATCATTCCTCCATTACCACCTTGGAATCTTGGATTATCATTCGCAAATCTCTTATTAGGAGCATTGGAAGACACTGGTCCTAGGAACTTGTGGCCTTCAGGAAACTAACCACCCTTGGAACCTTGGAAACTACCTTTAAAACAATCTCTCTTGGACTCACCACTTCTTCTTGTTCTACGCTTTCCTTTTACTTGTTGTTCGGTATAAGTCATGAGGCGGGACAAATTCATATCACTTACTAGAATGGCAGTACAACACTCCTTAACCAAGTTGGACACTCTCAACACAAATTATTTTATCCTTTATCTAGTTCGACAACCAATTATGGAGCATACGTGGAGTGTTGGTTGAACTTGAGTGCATACTCCCTCACACTCATGGAACCTTGCTTAAGCTTCATAAACTCCATCATCTTAGCCTTCCTTATCTCAATAGGAAAGAACAGTTGAGAAATACAACTTTGAACTCTTCCCAAGGGATAGCAGTATCGTTTCCTTTCTCCAACTTCCATTGTGTAAACCAAATTTGAGCCACCCTGTTGAGTTGGTAGGCCGCCAACTCTGCCTTTTCCTCTGAATTGACCCCCATGATGGATATCACCTTATACACGTCATTTATGAACTCTTAGGGATCCTCATGCCTCTTGAATCCATGGAACTTCGATGGGTTCATTCTAGTGAAATCCTTCAGCGTAGAAGCTGGAGTGTGAGCACGAGGGGCTTGAGATTCTTGGTTAATTTGGTTGGTTATTGCATGAGCCAACATTACAACAGCATATCGAAACTCATCTTGTCCTACTCTTCCACCTTGAGTAGCTTGAGGAGCGGGAGGAGCTGATTGCTCTTTGGGTGTGTGGGGCTCTCCTTAGTCGGCATGATCTAGAATAGCAAATAGTATTTGTTAAGGGAAAGAGCCTTACACTTATATATAAATCACGATATTGACCATGAAGAAGTGAAACATTTCCTAGAATGCCTCATAGCCTCCTAGTCATAGTTGTGGATCGCTTTAAAATTTTGAATAAGACTATAATCAATGTGGTGTGTTGGATTCCGAGGACCATTAATTACCCAGTCATCTGATACCAAGTTTTTCATGACCTAAGCCTAGGGCCTAGATATGACACAGTGAATGGGAACTTGAAGGGACCCAAACAAGCCTTTTAGCATATCAATCACACATTCTTGGTCGCAGAAGCAAAGTAAACAACAATAAGAGATAATATAAAAAGGGAAGTGGGACTAAAGAAAGTCTTTGATAATCATAAAAGCATAAAAAGTCAAGTGCATAGCATAAATACATCATAATATTCCAAAAACACCTCTAAACATATAATGGACCGGAGGCCAAGACACTTTTCGAGCTCATCCTCACAATAATAAGCGTTCAACAAAAGAAATCTCAATATATCAAGAGTAGTAAAGATGGTATCCCTGGACTTGAAGACTCACCAAATCTTGTTTCAATGGATCATACTAGCCATGTGGATGATGATCAAGTAGTGCACCAGTTCCTACATGGTAATATCATGTAGGCATAGAGTATGCATTAGTACGTTTGAGTGTAGTAAGTATGTAGGTTGCAATGCAACAAGACATAAGCCAATATAGTTAAAATGCATAGTAATATTCAATAGATAAGTGAGAGATCAATATGGCATGCATGGTCAACTCTTGAAATAAAACAAGCTTGTAAATTATTTAACTTGAGTAGAACATATTACATGTGTGGGAAGAGACCCTAACCAACAAAAATAAGACCAAGAAAGCCACAACTTGGAATTTTGATGATTACCCCTCATTGGCAAAGAGGTGGTCTACTTGCCAAGGTAAACCCTACTTCACCTTACGGGAGCCAGTACCATTTCGATGAATTTATCCCCATTACAGGAACCCATCCCATTTTAGGGTGGATTTCATAATAAAGTGCACTAAATGAATTCACTAGTATAGCAAGGGTAAAACATAATCCTATGTTGGCATATAGTTTGAGGAAAAGAGTATGGACCCTTAAAGATAGTCCACACCCATATCCAATCCATTGGTGCTAAGTCTAATCCCACAAGATACTTGAAATCATCGTAACTTTAATGACTTGTAAGAAACATGATATTAGTAGCTCTTAGACATGCTTGACCTTGAATGGTGAACCTAACTTGAAACATGTTTGTAGATCATAATCATACATGAACCCTTGCTTTAATATGAAATGGCTCACAAGAGGTAAAAATCTTGAAATGGGGCTTAACTTGATACTTGTAACATCGTAAATACTTTTCATGAATTTAATACATACTTTAAATTTCTTAATCATCATGTAGTCACCTGACTTGTAAATCATGAAATAGATCATCAATAACTTGAGAATTCTTGACTTGACATTTTATCAAACACTTGGTGGGTTCATGATACTAGTTCAAAAGCATGCAATTCAAGAGTGAAATAATAAGAGAAAACTCAATGCAAATCAACCCACCAACATATATGTAAAAACTCAATGCAAATCAACCCACCAATATATTGCAAAACCCTCATGTTGGGTACTTTGAATCCATCATCAAATCTCATAAATGATCATAGTTTCATAGCTCAAAACATGCATAGTCTCAATATACAAAACCCATTCATCTTACAAGCTTGAAATTGATAGTCATGCATAATCAATCAACATTTCATAAAATCCCAACATAATTTATTCTCACAATCCATAATAAAATATACCCATAGATGATAGAACTTGAAAAAAATGCAATTTTCATAAAAAAGAAGATTGGGTTCCAAGGGTGAAAGGACCCAATGGATGAAACCCACATACCTTAAACTTGGATTTTCTTGAGATGAGCTTGACGTGATCTTGGAGCTTGAAGAGAATTCTTGAGTTCCAAAGTTAGGCTTGAAATCCTTGAAATTTGAATGACATATTTGGTTAAGTCTTGGAGAGGTTCTGGAGAGGGTCTTAGGTGATATAGAGTTGAAAAATGACTAAGTATAGGTGTTTTTATGCATATGTGGGATGGGGCCATGACCCCAATGCTCTTGGCCAAAATGAAAAACTAAGAAAAAATTTAAACTGGTCTATGACATGAACCTATCAAGGAGAGGAAATTTACAGTAATTCGCGCCTAGTCCACATCGCGGCCTAGTCACGTATGCACATTATTTTACAAAAATTAACAAAAATTATTTTTCGATACAGGTCCTTTAAAATCTGGGTTATACCCATTTCCCACTCAATGTTTCCATATGTTGTTGAATTTTTGATATCATGCACAAAATTTGAGATATATGAAATTTATGATTATGGGCATTTTCGAAGCACATTTTGGAGCATTTCATTTTGTGTCAACTTTATCAAAGGGGAAGCAATTGAAGAGAAGACCTTAATAAATCTTTGGTAGTACCTTGTTAAGCCCAAGAAACCCCTAATATCCGTGGGAGTCAAGGGTCTAGGTCAATTCCTCATCACTTTTGTCATTTGAGGATCCACGCTAATCTCTTCACCCGATACTATATGCCCTAGAAATCCAACTTCCTTCAACCAAACTTTGCATTTATCAAGCTTAGTAAACAACTTTTCATCCCTTAAGGTTTGCAACACTACCCTCAAATGTTTCACATGCTCTCCCTCACTTGATGTGATCAATAAATACCACAACAAACATATCAAGATAGTGTTAAAAGACCCTATTAATAAGATTCATAAATATTGCTGTTGCATTAGTTAGGTCAAATGACATCCCCAAAAATTCAAAATGCCCATACCTAGTTCAAAAAGCCATTTTAGGAACACCACATTCCCTCACCCTCATTTGATGGTATCTAGATCGAAGATCAATCTTAGATAAATAATTAGCCCCTTACAATTGGTCAAATAAATCACCTATTCTTGGTAAGAGATACTTGTTCTTTGTGGTGACCTTGTTGAGTCACCGGTAGCTTATGGACATTCTAAGTGAGCCATCCTTCTTCATTTCAAAAAATATCGATGCACGCAAAGGTAACTTGCTAGGCCTTATAAAACCCTTCTCCAGTAAATCTTTCAATTCTTTTAATTCTGTCGGGGCCATATGATAGGGAGGAAGAAAATGGGTTATGTATTGGGGAGGAGATCTATACAAAAATCTACTTCCCTTTCAGGAGGAATACTGGGGAGTTCATCAAAAAAGACATCAATAAACTCATTAACCACCAAAACCAACTCAATAGAAGGAACTTTAGACTCGACATCCCTTACCCTTATAAGATGATAAATGCAACCTTTGAAAATTAATTCTTGAGCCTTAAGATAAGAGATGAACCTACCCTTTACAACCAAATCATAACTTTCCCACTCAAGGATGGGTTCATTAGGAAATTGAAACCTAACTTTGTGGGGTCTATAGTCAATAGAAGCATGATATGCCCACAACCAATCCATCCCATGAATAATGTCAAAATCTATCATTTCAAGTTCTACAAAATCATACGTCAATACTTTATGCAATATGGACAGGAAAACCCTTATAGTCTCTTTTAGCAACAATAGACTCACCAATGGAGGTAGACACTTCAAAAGGTTCATATAATAGTTCGGGACACACTCACACCAAGACTATTAGAAAGAAATGGGGTAATGAAAGATAGAGTGGACCCTAAATATAATAAAGCATATGCATCATAATCATGAACCTTTAACATACCAGTAATAGCATTGGGTGCCTCATCCACCCCTTGCCTCCCTTGAAGAGCATAAAACTGGTTGTGACATGGATCACCCCCTTATTGACCACCATGTCCCCCTTGGCCCCCATGGGTACCTTATCCTTGAAAAAGACCATCTCTAACCTTATTCAAAACTTTTAGACAATATGCAATCTTGTGGCCCTTTTTGCCACACCTGAAGCAAGCACCCACATCTCAATAGCATTTACCACCATGGTTCTTACCATGCTTTCCACACCTAGGAATCATTGGTATTCGATTAACAACTTGAGCTTTAGGGTTGGGCACCCTATCATTGGTGGACCTTGGGTTTTGAGCATTTGTTGATCCTTGGACTTGAAATTTGTGGCCTTATTGAAAACAACCACCTCTACCATCCCTAGCACCTTGAAATTCACCATCATAACGAGCCCTTTTGGACTCCCAATCTTCCTCTTTCTAAGCTTTTCTCATTTAAATTTATTTGCATATATCATAAGCCGAGACAAGTTCATATCCCTAATAAGCATAGTAGTGGGTCATTCATCAATAAACAAGTCGAGTATTCCTGACACAAACTTGTTTATTCTTATTTTAGAGTAGGCAACCAAGTGAGGATCATACTTCGAGAGCTTATTTAATTTGAGGGAATACCCCCTAATACCTATTTTGCCTTGTTTGAGATTCATGAATTCCATCATTTTTGCCTCCCTTAGTTCAATAGAAAAGAAGCTGTTGAGGAAGGCAGCTTTGAATTCTTTTATGGAATAGGCCCATCATTATTCCTCTCCATTTTCGATTGAGTAAATCATATTTGAGCAAGCCCCTTAAGTTAATAGGTCGCAAGTTCTACCTTCTCTTACAAACCTACCCCCATAATAGCAAGAACTTTGTACACTTTATATCAATTCTTGAGGATCTTCCTCCACTTTAGTGTCATAAAATTTCAGAAGGTTCATTCTAGTTATGTGACTCATCGTTGAGGCTAGAGTGGGAGCATGAGGAAGTTGGGTCCCTTGGTTCACTTGGTTGGCTATGACCCATGCCAATAAGGTAACAACATTCCAATACTCACCATGAGTTACCCCTAATTCTTCTTGGGGATCTTGTGGGGCTGGATCACCCTAGATAGTAAGATCTCTTTATGCCATTCTTCTTGGTGGCATGATCTAGAAATGCAAAAAGGAAATCATTCTAGATAGGAAATCTTAAATCAATTTTTAAAGCACGACATAGATCATGGAGATGTGATTTATTGCCTAAATGATTCATAGCCTCCTATTCATTATTGTGGATCACTTCACAACCATTAACAATACTCTACTTGATGTGGAGTGTTGGATTTTTGAAGACTATTTACAAACCTAGTGCTTTAATACCATGCTTGTCATGATCCAAGCTTAGGGCCTAGGTGTAACATAGTGAATGGGGAACATGAAGGTATGCCAAACAATCCTCATAGCATACATAAGCACATCCTTTGGTTGGAAAAATGTAAATCAAGAATTCACAATTCAAATCTAAGGGAAACCGAGGCTTTGGACTCAAGCCATAGGGATAAAATAGGAATAGAAATTTCTATTATTCAATCAAAAACAAAGACTAAGGGAAGGTTAGTAGCACTCAAGCTATGGGGAAACAACGACTTAGGAAGGTCATCATATGCTATCAACATCCGAAAAATACATATAAGAGATAGGTACTAAAGGAATCTCCATTGATAGATAAGAAACATAAGTGTCAACACTTCACATTATCAAACAACACTTCTAAGCATGAGTGGAATAGAGGATAAGATATTTCCTAGGCTCATCCTCAAAAGTAGATATCCAAAAGTAAACAAGTCTTAACATAAGCATGAAAGAAAGTAGTTGTTGTTACCAAAATGGAGGACTCACCAATAGCAATCTTCAAATCAACATACTAGCTATGAGGAGGTAGATGAATACGAGCTCTAGACCCTACATACTTAGATCATGTAGGCTAAAAGTATGCGTTAGTACTTTGAATGTAATAAGTTTGCAAGGTGAAATCTGAGAAGAAAACATAATCCATAATTAGATAAGATGCATAATCATATACAATAGATAGGTAACACCCCTCATGTTCATGGACTAGGAAAATAAAAGTTAAAAATTTTGGAACTGATTTTGTCCTACGAGCCAATCTATCTCTCATGGAAGGATCCACTGGTCGTAGGTTGGTTCGTAAACTTGATTCCAAAAAGATGGAAATATTGAGAGTTTTTGGAAGTGGTTCTAAGATTAATAGGATGGGTCATCAAAGGAACCACGACCCCTGAGTAGTATCGTCAAATGAACCTTTAAAGAATGGAAAATTTCCTAAGTATGAGGAGTTACCACGAAGGGACTTAGAGCTCGTGAATAAAAAAATGGGCCATCCTACATATTCATGGTTTAAAAGGTGCAAATTTTAATAAGTCAACTTTTGTGGCACAAGTTCTACGAACCAAGTCACGAGCCATAAATGGAACTACAACGCATGGATGGGGTCTTTGGTTAGCTCTGACAATTTTACTAAAAGGTGTTTTTGATAGTTCCAATTAGTTCAAGTGCTAAACGATGACATTCCGCCCTCCTAACCAACTTAAGCAACCCCAACCTTATAAATTCTAATCCTAATTCATTTATTCTCAAAGGATTCTCAAATATTTCTCTCTCTAGAACAAGAGCTCCACTAAAGCTAGGGTTCCAAGCTTTTCTAAGGATTTCAGGGATTTTTTACTCTAATTCTTAAGGTATTTTAGGTACTTAGGGCTTCATTCATAGATTAGTTTCATCCATGAAGCCCAATCTAAAACCTCTTTTTTATCATGGTTTTATGATTATTTCCTATAGTTTTTTATGCTATGGTTCCAAGTGCATAGATTGTGATTCCTGCGTGATGATTATACTTAATTATACATGAATTATGAAGAATTACATGATTTATATCATTTCCAAGTAAAAGTCTGAGATTTCAAGTATGTATGATTAGGACATAATGACTTAACGTGGGTTTCTTTGCTAATGACCAAATTGATTTTCACTACAAGTTCCATCTATGAATATTATCCAATAGCATGATTTTTACTTAATTATCCATGGCTATACTTAGCCCAAGTCTTTTATGATAAAGCTATAGATTTCTATTACTATAAGCATGTTTTAAATGATAATAATTATGATGTTACAGTGATAATGATGCTATGATAAAGAAGGTGATTAAGACCTTAATGTTGATGATAATGTAAAGGTAGAAATGACTACCCACATGCTATGAAAGCTAAAGTAGATGGACTATTCTTAAGATATGAGATGTTTTCATGAAAGACTATGATGGTAATTTTTCAAGCTATGAGAGTATGATTTCAATGAAGTATGAATTATATTGAAAGCTATGTATATGCATGATTTATGTATTCCATGTGATATAACTTATCACCAAGTGAGATTGGGGGTGGCGATTCGACCTAAGGGATCCTTAATGTAAAGTTCACCTATATCGTAACTACATCATCATAGGTTATGATGATTGTATTCCTAGAAGGCATTATGATAGTTGATCTACAATTATAAAGCATATACCAAAATAGGAAAGTTTCCATAAGGTTCATGTTAAAGCACTTACCAAATAGGAAGGATTCTATAAGGTAAGGTATAGTCTACCCTGGAGAAGTAAGTTACTCTTTTACTTGGTATAGAGGTAACATCGGGATCCCATGTAATAGTCCATATGGTCTTATTCCCACTTATATATGTTAGGATTTATGAATGGATTTTAATGATGTTTTTCTTATGATTTTAAACTTGCATTGCTCATGCATATTCTATCCTTAACCTATTAATTATGATTATACATATTGATATTATATTGTAATTTCCTTGATTCATGTCATACCTACATACTTAGTACATTCCATATGCTAACGCATACTTCTTTGCCTACATGATCTAACCATGTAGGGATGAACTATGAGGTGACTCTTCCATTATGTGGATAGATTTAGGTTCAAGCTTGAGGATTTTTGGTGAGTTCTCATGCTTTGGGAACAACCCCATTTATGATGTTTCCATATGTTGAAACTTTACCATTTTTATATGTATATCTTGAGGGTGAGCTAGTAAGCTATGTTCTAGACCCTGCTAAGATCATATGATGTAGAGTTATGTTTTGGATACTATGGATTGACGTATATTCCCCTAAGAGAAACTATAATGCTCATAGTTTTATACATTCTACTTGCTTATTCTCTTATGTATGCTTCTATTACCTTTTGAATACTTATGAGATGAACACGAGGCTTGGATGAGATGCCTTTGGGTGTCACATTCGTTCTGTCACAACTAGGACCTAGGTTTGGTTGTGACAAAAGTGGTATTAGAGCATAAGGTTTGAAAGCATCCTAGGGAGTCCAATATACTGTGTCTAGTAGAGTCTTATTCATGGGTCTGAAGTGCACCACATTCATGAATAGAAGGCTATGAAACATTTAGAAAATTTTTGTTTCTTTATGGTCTATGTCATTCCTGTAAACCTCTCGTATCCTAATGCTTGTCCTTTGATGTTTCCAGGAAAAGCTCAATAATGTGCTCCTTTTCCTGATGGAGGAAATGCTACCGAGGACAAAGTTCCCTGGCTCCTCATGCTCCACAAGTCTCTCAAGCAGACCAATCTCCAATAATGAGTTTAGAATAGCTATAACTATGTTGGCTTAAGTCGTTGCTTCTCTAAAGACTCCTACTCTGGCCTCAAGGATAAAAGACTTTTCTAGAATGAATCCCCCAGAGTCTCATGATGTTCTAAGGTGGATAAAGATCCATAAGAGTTCATTGATTAAGTCTCCAAAGTGGTGGAAATTATAGGAGTGTCTTTCGAGGAAAATGCTGAATTCACGGCGTATCTACTTAAGGGAGTTGCTCAAGTTTGTTTTACTAAATGGGAGTCTAAAAGAGTTGAAGAAAGGGCCATGGGTAGGGAGTGTTTAAGGCAAATTTCTTTGATCATTTCTTGCCACTTGAACTAAGGGAAGCCAAAGTGATGGAGTTCTTGAACTTGAAACAAAGTGGCATGAGTGTGAGGGAAAACACCCTCAAGTTTACCAAGTTGTCCAAGTTTGTTCTTTCCTTAGTGGACAACTCCATGGCCCACATGAACAAATTCACTTTGGGTGTATCCAACTTTGTAAAGATGGAGTGCAAGGGCATGGTGCTTATTAAAGAAATGGATATCTCTAGACTTGTGACATATGTCAAACAAGTGGAGAGTGAGAAACCATAAAAGATGAGGATAAGGGAGTCCAAGAGGGCTTGATATGATGGTGGATTTTCTATGGTAAGTCCGGTGGTGGCCATTTTTCACTAAGGCTATGGGTCTTCTAAAGGTGCTTATCAAAGGTTTGATAAAGAAAAGGTATCAATCCTAAGGCTCAAGGTGATATTATGAAAGGTGGTGCTATTTCTCATAGGTGTCCTACATGTGGCAAGAATTATGCGGGAGAATGTTTGAGGGAACTGGTGGTTGCTTTTGTTGTGGAAAGATTGGACAAAAGATTGTAGAGTGTGCAAATATTGGTAATAAAGGAAAAGTGTGGCATCCACAAGGTCAAGTAGCTCAAAGATTCTAGAAGTTTTGGGCCTAAGTTGTCCACTAAGGAGCCCACCACAGACTATAGTGCCCATCACTATTTGTGGAAAGCACACACGGAAGTGCCCTTGGTTATTTTTGGTGGCTGCCTTGGTGTGCCTAAAATAGAGCACACCATAGATCATGGTGCACACCACGGATCTTGGTGCACACCACGGATCTTGGTGTACACTTTGAATCATGGTATGTCATATGGAGGGTACCCTTCATTTGGCCTCCTATTTTCTGCCTAAGGGTACATATTATGGACCCTACCACGGGTTGTGGTGCATACTACAGTCTGTGGTGTGTGTGAAGTGGTGGTTCTTGGCTCAGCTTTCTACACTTGTTTTCATAGGGGTACATTTGTAATATGTTCTTAATATATTCTAAACATTCCCATTTACTTCTAATTAGACTCACAAGATCATTTTTCAAAAGCACTCTCTAATATCTCATTCAAGCTCAAGTCAAGAGTTCATCAAGGATCTTCAAGTTTCAAGCCAAAATCACCTTTAAATCTTCAATTCACCCTAAGTTATATTGGATTCATCCATGATTTTCTTTCAATCATGGAGCCTAACCTATTTTGCCACTAATTTATCTAATGTTAATTATGATCACATTGGGGTTTTCACGATTTGGTTCTCAAATGACATGATTCTGATATGACTATATTTAACTATGAAATATGCATAAATGAACTTTTATTCTCTTGGATTACATGGATTTCATGAGATTTCTTCTATTATGACTTGATGATTATGAAACTATGCATGGGTAACTTCAGTTGTGATTCAAATGCTCTTATATCTAAGGATTATGCATGTTTTTACTCAATTCTCATGATTTTGAATTTGATTATTATATACCCATACTATACTATTATCACTAATCAAATGCTCATGCATGTACAAGGTTTTAAATGATATTATGACTATGATATGAATAAGATTATGACATGATTACAATTACGATATGGCTTTAAGCAAACAAGGGTGTGTTTACACTATCATGAACTAGTTGTTGTGTAATTACTATAGTAGGTTCAACCTTTCCTTTACAAAGGTTATGAAATAAGCTATTCTTATGCATGCAGGTATGTTTTAAACTATGACTTTTCTGATGGGATCAAGTATAAGACTTATGATGATTTTATGAAAGCTCATGACGATTTATGATAAGCATGACTATATGTATATACTATGTATTCTATGGGATTGACTTAGCACCGAATGAGGCATGATCAGGGGGACTATCTCTAAGGGTCCTTATATAAAGCCTACTTATCTCATAACTATGTGGCATTGTAGGATTTGATTTAGTTATTGAATCTAAATATAGCACATATTTCATGACATATCAAAATGGGAAGTCTCATAAGGTGCATGTAAAACATTCACTGAAATTGGAAAGGCCCATAAGGTACATGTAAAGCAATCATCAAAATTTAGCTTGGCAATGTAGCCTAATCTTTTCTCTAGAGTAGACACAATATTCTATACCTATATTATATCACAATATAGGTACATGTGATAACCCTCTTTATCCTCATGGCTATATCTAGGCTATTTTCATATCCAAATTAGGTGAGTCCTCATGCTTTAGGGATGGATCCTTCTTTCTTCTAGGTTTCATGTTATGTACATTAAGACAGTCTTTATTATCAGTTGAGGCTAAGCTTGAGCCATGTCTGAGACCCCATCTAATTTATGACTTAGAGGTATAGTTGGATATAATGTATTTTACTTTAAGACTTGTATTTCCTGTGACTCTTAAGACTCTTATGCTTTCGCTTATGACATATTTATGTCTCATTTATGTTATTCTCTTCTTATTCACCTTTTATGCTTATGATATGCTAAGAAGGCTAGTTTATGTTCCCTTGGATATCTCATTTTCCATGTTACACCCAGGGTGTGGCAGCTAAAGAATAAATAGAATCGAGTGTAAGGTTGACAAAATTATTCTTAGAAATGGTGAATCAGTCTTGCAATGTCTTGAACACCTCCCTTCTTTGAAAAAAAAAGAAAAAATAAGTCTTTATTCTCTTGTACATATGTTTTACACAGTTGTTCTGTAAATAAAAGGGAAGAGGTGTTTGAAAGTGAGGAAATAGTTTGAAAGAATTAGTCTGAATGGATCAAGGTTGATTTATTGAATCAGGGAATGAAAAGTACAGTATTGAGTCATGCACCGAGAAGGTTGAGCCACTATCCCATAATCTTGACTAAATCCCTACATTCAGCCCCATTACAAGCCCAAAAGTCTTATTTTTGATATTTCATGTAAAGAATGACATGTTGTTAGGAAAATAAGGCAATTCCATGAGTGGATGTTGGGCACGTTTTTTTCATTTAGGAGTGTAAGTGTTGATTGTGATTCTTATACTTATCTTGTCATCAAATTTTTAAGACAATAGAATCTTTGTAGGAGTGAGAGTGATTTAGCACCTTATTAAACACAAGAATTAGCCATTGAGGTATGTTTTTGTAAGTAAGTGCTCAAAGTAGCAAATGCTAGTCATAGCTTGAGGTATGAAGTGTATAATTGATGTTTTGTTAGCAAGCCTTGCATGACCTAGCATGTTGAGTCTTAGTTAGCACATCTTGTAGACTTGATCCTTGAATTGATTTATATTTAATTTGCTTGAGGACAAGCAAAAGTTCAAGTTGGTGGTGTTGATGATTCATAAAAATTTGACTCATTTCATGCTTTAATTGATATAAAAAGTGTCCATAATGCCTTATTTATGCCGTTAACTAATGCAATTGTGTTATATTGCATATAGGCAAGGTTCTAGACATAACTTGGAGTTAAATTGGTAGACAAAGGTTGAAGAATTGGCAAAATAAAGGAAAAGAGACCTAAATCTCGTCAAATACCCTTGGCAACTCATCATGTGTATTTGGCGAGTTGCCCATGTGTGTTTAGACCCTTCCAAATGCTCCAATAAAGTGATTAATCGAAGAGGGTTAATTAGTAAGCTTGAGTGTTGGTCGGTGACTCACCAATCCTGAAAAGTGAGAGGAATAGTTCATCACCAAGTCTTCCATAAAATACTCTAATTAATGCTAGCACAAGCGCGAGATGGACCTTCGAAGGGCAGCTCGCTAAAGTATTCTGGTAAGCACAACATAGCTTATGTTTCTATCCAAAAAATATGACCAAGGTAAAGTAGGAAAGGCAAGGAAAAGAAGCTCTATGTGACTTGCCAACTCATTCGAAAAGCATGATCTGGCTCGTCAATTACTCTAGAAAGTTTTATTCAAAGTCGAGGTCAAAAAGGTGAGAGAAAGAGGCAAAAGGCAACTTGCCAATCCTATTAGTAAGCTCGATTAGGATTGCCAATTTGGAATATTTCCTGAGTATGGAAAATCCAATCATGAAAGATTCAGGGAGTTCTAGAGAGTGTTTTGCAAGAGAACATACCTATTGCAACCTTAGAGTGATTTTTCAAGGGGTCTTGTACTTCATTTGAGTGATTTAACAACAAATTTTGGGAATATATTCCATCACCACGGATTAAAATTCAAGTTTATATTTTCTTATTTGGCTAAACCCCAATCTTCTGGGGAATGTAATAGTTGAATTGTTAGATTCTCTTTATAGGCGTTTGATATTTTCTTGATTTATGATTGAACTATTATGGGTTTCTCAATTTCTCTAAGTTTAATTGAAGAGTTGCAAACTTAGTTTTAGCTTAGATAACTATTCATACTTGAAAAAGTTGTGTAGAATAAGTGATATTGATGAACAACTGCTAACTTGTGTTTGTATAATTGCTTTTGAGAGGTAATATTAGTGTTGATGTACTGGGTGTCTCTTATTATTATTCCAAACTTGTGCTTGAGAAAGTGAGGTTTGAAAGTTGGCGTGCTTTTTGGTGTTGCATGCTAAATTACAGTCTCACCTAGCTTACTCATACCATTTCAATTAGTTTTTATCATTTTTAACACCCAATTGAGGTCTAACAATTTAACTGCATAACTATCCCCCTAGAAGAACCTTTCCCTCAATTTGATTACAACCAAGTACCATTGATATGATTTTAAATCTTACTCAATCAAATATAATTATAGGATTTTTTCTACTTCTTTTATTTTTCAATAATTCAGGATTTTAGATTACGCTATCACTTCTCAATTGAACTATAAAAATGCGCATTCGCTATGGTTTTTGACCCTAACTCCTTTGTTATGTTATATATTAACAACAATCATCATATTACTTATTAGTTCTAGGATAAACTTGAGCATTATCAACTGGCACACCCTATGGTGTTATGAATGTGGGGAGTTAGGTCATTGATCTAGAGATTTCCCCCAGCAGAGGATGATAAGCCTAAAATACCCCACAATGTACTTCGGACTGCCCGTAATCGTAATTTCTACATATCTCAAAATTCGTACATGATTTTAAAAAGTTGACTTCATATTCTCGATCAGGGGAAAATTAAGTGCTAAGTGGGTATAACCTAGATTTTAAAGGATCCATAGTGAAAAATAATTTTGTTAATTTTTGATTTCCAATGGTTGTCCGCACCCTGGCTGCAACTCACCAGGAGCGCAGAGTAGTGTTTTTGGTTAGGTGTGATAGGCCCATGTTACGCTAGGGATGCAGACCAGTGTATTATCTTCCTTAGTTTTTCTGTTTCGGCCAAGGGCATTGGGGTCATAGCCCCATGCCCACTTAAGTGTGAAAGCACCCATACTTAGCCATTTTTTAACTCTATAACTCACAAGACCCTCTCTCAAACCCCTCTAAGACTCTATCAAATCTCTCATCAAATCTAAGGATCTCAAGCTCAACTTTGGAACTCAAGAAATCATTTTAAGATCTAAAACTACTTTAAGTTCACCTCAAAGAATTCAAAGTTTAAGATATGTGGTTTCATCTGTTTGGTCTTTTCACCCATGGAGCCTAACCATCCCTTTTCATAAAAATTACATGTTTTCAAATTGTATTACCTATGAATATCTCTTATTATGGATTATGAATATAATTATGTTGTGGTTTTATGAAGTATGGATTGATTATGCATGACTATCTATTTTAACATTATTCCATGAATAGATTATGTCTATTGAGATATACATGGTTTAAGACATCAAACTATGAATTATCATAAGCTTTCGTAATAGATTTGAAGGTACCCTACATGAGGGTTTACTACATGTTGGTGGATTGATTTGCATTTAGTTTACTCAACTTATTTCACTCTTGAATTACATGATTTTGAACAAGCCTCATGAACCCACCATGTATTTAATAAAATGACATGATATGAATTCTCAAGTTATTGATGATCTATTACATGATTTACAAGTCAAGTGACTTCATAATGATTAAGGACTTTCAAGTATGTACCGAGTTCATGAAAATTACCTATGATTTTACAAGTATCAAGTTAAACCCTATTTCAAGATTTTTTCCTCTTATGAGCCATTCATGTTAAAACAAGGGTTCATGTATGATTATGATGTACTTTAATGTTCAAGTTAGGGTCACTACTGGAGGTCAAGCATGTGTATGAGCTACTCAAGTCATGTTCTTACAAGCTATTCATGTTATGATTAAAGTATGATTGTTTCAAGTATTCTGTGGGATTTGACTTAGCATCGATTGAGGCTTAAGATAGGGGCTCGACTTAAGGGGTCCTTATATAGTCTTTATTCTCTAAACTATGTGCCACCATAGGTTTATGATTATTACCCTTGCTATACTAGTGGATCCATCTGGTTCATGTTATCATGTTTGGTTTGCCTTGGCAAGTAGACCATACTTCGTCGAGGGGTATTATGCCGGCTCACCTGACCGAAGGGGCGTCAGACCTCGGAGTCCAAGTTGTACCTGCTTGATCTGTGTCAGTTGAGGTCACTTCCCACATATGTATGATATACATATATATATTGTGCAAGATGAATCATCATATTCACACATTCACTCTTCATCGTATAATCGTCATATTCACATATTCCTTTCATCATCATATAGTCATCATATACATACATTACTTTCATAATCATTTCATTATCATCTCATCATCATATAGTCATTTAACTCATAAGACATGCATTAGACCTTTAATTCTTCAAGAATCCATAACTGGACATTTTATCAAACACTTAGAGGGTGTGTAATGCTAGTATAAAGCCATGCAATTCAAGAGTGAAATCATGCTAGAAAAATTAGTCTAAAGCCATCAATAGATACTTGGTAACATCCTCAAACAATACACATCAAGATCCTTTAGCAATTCTCACAATAAACCTTAGATTTGTAGCTCCAAACATAGTAAAATAGTCACAATTTCATAAACCCCAACATAATGTGCAATGATTTTCATAATAGATAAGACCCATGAATAAATCAATTTTAAATTATGCAATTTTGAGTAAAAATAGTTTGGATATCATGGGTGAAAGGAACCAATGAAATAAATCCACATACCTTAGCTTTAGAGATGAACTTGATGAAGATTGGAGATTGAGACTTGAAGCTTGAGAGAAAATCCTTAGGTCTGGAGAGGGTTTTGGCTCTTGAATTTTGAGAGAAATATAAGACTAAGTACAGGTATTTTCTCGTGTGGGAAGGCTTAGGCCCAATCTACAAAAGCTTTGGACCAAGATGGAAAAAGTGGACAAAATTACTCAGAAACATAGCACTGGCGCGTTGCGCTAGTGACGTGTAGATGCTACTTGAATTTGCCACTTCAAAATTTGAAATTGTCAATTGTTCGCTCTAAAATTGGGGTTAGACACTTTTACCCCTAAATTTGAAACCCTGAACAAGAATATGAAGTCAAATTTTTGAAATATCGCATGAATTTTTAGATATATGGAAATTACGATTTTAGACTCTTTCGAGGAACATTTTCGGGCACTTTTTGGGGTCGTTATAACATATCCCCCTTGGGAATATTCATCCTTGAATGTCAAAGAAATGTACAAGAGAGTAGTAGTCATAATGAGATCAGCCCCAATAAGAATGCAACAACACATTTAAAATACCATTTTCAAAATCGCAATATAAGTGTTAAAATCGCCATAATCATTCTCAAGATAATCATGAATGCATGCAATGACATAGGGGCTGGAATATAAGACTTGGAATTCAAAAAATGGGACTTGATGTGTTATCATAAGCTTGAATAGAATGAAAGAGATATAAATATTGCTCCACCATGCCCGTTCCGGCTCCCCGAGTGACACTTCTGACTTGGTGATCCTTCCAAAGGGCTTTTATGAACACTGCCAATTATAAATCAACCTTTACTCATATCCACCCACTTCTCCACTGGACCTCTTCATAGGCTAACTCATCCCCCACAACGTACACAACCTCAAGAGTTCACTTGAATCACAAACACACCTCCTCAATCCTAGAAACACTAAGAACCGGATGAACCATACCCTTATCCAAAGGCACTTCCTATTCGCATGCAACTTCACTAACCTTCCTCAACACCCTATGAGGACTCATAAACCAAGTATCCAACATTGTTACTAGGGTAAACCACACCTTTCATGAGCGAAACCTTTAATTACCCCCAATCACCAATTTTTAAATCCAAGATCCCTTCTCCTCTCATCGGCATATGACTTTGACAACCTTAGGCTGCTTCATCCTTTCCTAATCAACCTTACCTCCTTCATGTCACCCACAATCAGATTCGAACCTAACAAGGTCATCTCTCCCACTTTAAATAGCCCAACTGGTGAGCTACAATGCCTACATATAGAGAGCCTCGAAAAAGGAGCCATACCGATGCTAAAATGATAGCTATTGCTATAGGCAAACTCAATTGAAAATGATTATCCCAACTACCCTTAAGCTCCAATACATAAGCCCTAAGCATATCCTTGAGTAATCTCACTAACTCATGAATGTATAATTTAGCATAATTCTCGACACTATAAGTAGTCTGAACCTGTAGAAAGTGAGCCAATTTTGTCATGCTATTAACCACCCCCAAATGGAATCGAAACCCTTTCTAGTCTTGGGTAATCCAACCACAAGGTCCATGTCAATTTCCTCCTACTTCTACGTAGGGATCTCTATGCCTTGGGTTAGGCCACCCGACCTTTGATGCTTGGCTTTAACTTGTTGATGACCATGACAACCAGAAGCAAATTTGGCAATTTTCCTTCTTCATTGCTCCCCACCAATACACATCCCTCAAGTCTCTATACATCTTAGTGGAACGGAGGTGGATAGAATATGAAGAGTTACGGGCCTCATCAAGGATCTTTTCTATCAAGCCATCAACACAAGGTACATACAATATACCTTGGTACCTAAGTACACCATCTCCCCGTTGGGAGAAAACTTCCACCTTGCCCTCTTTCACCAAGACCTTTAATTCTAATAAGGAGGGATCAAGATCTTGTTTTGCTATCACCTCATCAACCAAAGAAGACTTAGAACTATCAATAACAACCATACCACTATTACCAACCTCTTCCAATCTAACTCTCAATCCAGCCAATCGATTCACCTCCCTAGCCATTTCCTTATCACCACCATCAACATGTGCTAGGCTATCGATAGACACCCTATTCGAAGCATCCGCCACCACAATTGCCTTACCAGGATGCGAACATACACTCAAATCATAGTCCTTAAGAAGTTCTAACTATCTCATCATCTCAAGCTAAGATCCCTTTAATTGAGCACATATGGAGACTCTAAAGAATGGTAACCACACCAACATGCACCCTATACAACTAATGACGTCAAATTCTCAATGCAAAAGCCCCGACAGCCAACCCAAGGTCATAGATAGGGTAATCTTTTTCATGCATCTCAAATTATCTAAAATCATAGACTTCCACCAAACCATCTTGCATCAATACACAACCCAAACCAATCTGGGTGACATCACAATACACAACAAGCCCTTCCAATGCTTCCGGTAGAGACAAGATAGGAGCATACACAAACTTATCGTTCAAGGTTGGAAATTCTTTTCACACTCAATGGTTCACACAAACATGGCCTTCCTTTAGGTCAATTTAGTCAAGGGAGAATCAATAGAAGAAATACCATCCACAAACCTCCGATAATAGCCCGCTAAGCCTAAAAAACTCCTAATGTCCAATGGGGTCAATGGTCTAGGCTAATTTCTAGTCACAACCATCTTCTTAGGATCCACCTTAATACCATTACCTGACACCACATGACCTAGGGGGTTAACCTCATCTAATAAAAATTCACACTTCTCATATTTAGCACCCAACTCTTCCTTCCCTAAGGTTTGCAACACTACCCCCAAATAGTTCACAAGCTCCAAATAAATTAGTACTTCATCACTAAACACCACCACAAGCATAGAAAGGTAGGGACTAAAGACCCCATTTCATAAAACCAATAAGCATGGTTGGTGAATAAGCCAACCAAATAACTCTAACATACTGAAAAGGCTCGCTCCTAACCTAAAAGGACATTAGGGATATCAGCTATTCTCCTCATCACTTGGGAACAAAACCTAAACCAAAAATCAAGCTTAGAGAGGTGACTAACCCATTGTAGTTGAACAATTAGATCTACCATTCTTAGCCATCATATTACTGTCACGACCCAAGCCTAGGGCCTAGACGTGACTAGCAAATAGAGAACCTGAAGAAACCCCAGACAAGCCTCATAGCATATCATCACACATCCTTGGTCGCGTAAGCAAGACATAACAACATAAGAAACATAAACAAAGGGAATTGGGACTAAGGGAGCGAGAATTATATTTAACTATCTTGGATATCATAAGTTAGTCAAAGCTCAAGCATAATACATATTTTGTCCAATAACACCTCTAACATAGAACTTACCAGGGGATAAGACAAGCAACTGGGCTCACCCTTATAGTTAAGTATACCAAAAAGGAAAGATAGTCTTAAATACACAGCAAAGGATCATAGATAACGCCCCCAGACATAAGGACTCACAAACTAGCTTGATTGGATATCACTAGCTATTTGGATGATGATGATGACCAAATGGAGCTCCGGTTCTTACATGGTGATATCATATAGGCAAGAATATGAATTAGTATATTTGAATGTTCTAAGTATGTGGGATGCAATACAACAAGAAGAAAGCTTCATAATCAACATGCATAACAATAGCCAATAGGCATGATATAGCAACATGACATGTATAATCAATGTATAAGTAAAACATTCTTAAGTAACTCATGCTCATATATGATATCATTTATGAAGCATAGACCAAGTGAACTACTTCCCAACTCTAAGGCACACCATTCCTTGAACGGTGATTGAGGCTTGATACCCCCTCGACAAAGAATCTAGGGATTGACACCCCCTCATTAAAATGATTGAGACTTGGTACCCTTTCAACAAGGTGATTGAGGCTTGGTACCCCCTCAACAAGGCAATTGAGGCTTGACACCCCCTCGTCAAGGTGATTGAGACTTAGCACCCTCTCAACAAGATGATTGAGGCTTGGCACCCCCTCAACATGGTAACCACCTTGCAACATCATAGATATTTTTCATGAATTCAACACATGTACAACATACTTTCATCATCATAAAGTCATCATATACCTACATTCTCTCTCATCATTATACATGATATGTATACCATTGTTTCATCATCATTCCATCATCGTTTCACATCATATAATCATCATAACACTATTCAACTCATAATACATGCATTGGACCTTCAATTCCTCAAGAAACCCTAGTCGGACTTTTTATCAAATACTTGGGTGTGTGTGATAGGGGTAAAAGTCAATGAAATTTAGAGATGAAACCATTCAAGAAAATATATAGTAAAACCATCAATCAACACCTTGCAACACCCCTAAGACATTAACATCAAAACCCCTCATTGAATCCAACATTAGATCCAAGATTTAGAGCTTAAAACATGCTAAAATAGCCATACTTTCATGACTAAAATCACTGTGCAGCAAATTTCTCAATATACAGCACCCACATGTAAAATCAACTTCAAATCATACAATATTAGTAAAAAGAAGACTTAGGCACCATGGGTGAAATTACCCAATGGTTCAACACCACATACCTTAACTTTGGAAGTTCTTAGTGAAGTTTGAAAATGGAGGCTTGAAGCATGAAGAAAATTCTTAGTTTTGGATGAGAGTTTTGTGTCTTCAATTTTGGAGTGAAAATGTCGCTATGTGTTTTGGGGAGTATTGAGAAATGTTTAGGATAATATAAGGGTAAAATTTTGTTAAGTATAGATAAAAACAAACTTAAAAAATTAGGGCCCAACACTTAAATTAAGTGTACCGCACAAGAAAAACACTGCCAGGAAAATAAACCTCTCCATGTTGCAGAGAGAGCGCGGAGAAGGAATTACAAATGAGCATGCCCTTGGTGTGTCACGGAGGCAATTCTAAAACCTCACTAGTATTCGTCTCTAAAAAATTTATAATTGCTAATTTTTTCCTCTTAAATCAAGGTTAGACCCCTTTTCACCTAATTTTGGCCCTTTGATCACAAATATGAAGTCGAATTTTTGAAATAACAAACAAATTTTTAGATATATTGAAAATAAGATTTTGAGCACTTTCGAGGCACATTTTTAGGCACTTTTTGGGGTCCTTACAATATCTCCCTCTTGGGAACATTCTTCCCCGAATGTAAAAGAGATGTACAAGACAAGAATGATCATAAACAAGTCAGCTTCCAACAAGAATGCAACATTACATTTAAAACACCATTTTCAAAATCTAAACATAAGTGTAAAATCATCATAAACTTGCCAACTTAAACATGAATGCATATGAATGACATAACGGGTTGAAACATGAGACCTAGAATCATAAAAAAGACTTGACTTGTTATCATAAGCTTGAATAGTATGAAGGATATATGGATATTGCTTTCTATGCCCGCTCTCCAAGAGACTCTTTTGACTAGATGAACCTTCCATGGAGCTTTAACGAATATCACATCCTTATCAATTAGTTTTCACTCATTATCACACAACTTCTCCATCAGACCTCCTCATAAGTCAACTCTTCCATCACAACACCCATAACTTCAAGGAATTCTAAAGTACTAGAGTCACGAACACATCCCAATTAACCTAGAAGCATGAAAAATTGGACGAACTATGGCCATAGGAAAATCCTATCAGAATGCAACCTTATCAACTTCCTTTACACTCTAAAAGGGCTCACAACAGTAACTCCTTGTCAGCCTTAACCACACCTATTCCACTTGTTGGCCCAAACCACCATCTCTCCCTTGGGTAGAAAACCCCCACTCTACTATCTTTCCACCCAAAACTTCCAACCCTAATGAGATGGTATCAAGGCGTTGCTTAAACTAGACCTCCTCAACCAAAGAAGATTTGGATCCACCAAGAACACTACACTACTGTTCTCAACTTCCCTCAACCTATTTCCAACCTAGCTGATCAATGGACCCCACTACTTTCCTCTTTGCGACCATTATTCGCATATGCTAAGCTACCCATGGGCTTCCTAATTAGAGCACCAACCACTACTCTAGCCATACCAAAAAAACTAATGCACACTCATACCAAGATAGGGTTTTAAGATCCTAGTCTAGGGACCCATAAACATAGCCAATGCATAAATCAACCAAACAACTCCACCACTATCAATAATGCTTACTTGGGGACAAAGCACAGACCAAAGATCAACCTTAGTGAAGTGACTAACTCATTGTAATTGCCCATATAGACCAACCATCCTCAACCATCATATTACAACCTTACGGGTTCTACACTTAATAGAAACATGCCATGCAAGTAGCCCAAACTACCCTAAGACCTCCAACATATCAAGCTAAGTTCAATCAAGATCACATAACAAAACTTATATGCAATGAGAACAAAGGCAACCCTTAGTGATCAATTGAACCTAAAGAGAAGAATAGACCTACCTCTTTTGCTATTGCTTGACAACTCCCCACTTAAAGACGGGTTCACTAGGGAGTTGGGATCTAACTCTATGGGTCCTACCATCCATGGAGACATAACATGCATGCAACTACTCCATCTCAAATATAACATCAAAACCACCACACCAATTCCAACAAGTCACAAGGCTAGACCTAATGCAAAATGAATACTGACCAATACTTATGGACTTTCTAGAAACCATATACTCAACCAAGAGATAGATGCCAAAGGTTCACATCACAACTTGAGACACATAAGAAGCCCACTAGCAACCAAGAGAATAAAAGAAGAAATAATAGAACACTGGCCCTAACAAGATACACATATTAAAGTCTAGGAAATTTCAACTTACCGGTAGCAGCATTAGTCAACTCTTCTACTTCTTGCCTCCTTTGAAGAGCATAGGACTAATTACACCTAGGAGCATCCCCTTGATCAACCTCACCACCTCTACACTTTTTGGGCCTAAGAGGATTATCTATTATCTTGTGATCCTCCTCTCCACAACTATAACAAGCATTGGTCTTCCTCAAACATGCCCCACCATGGTACCTTCCACACCTTGGACACTTAAGATTAGTTCTCCTTTCCTAGCCATCTTGCCCCCTTGAGTTAGTCACCCTATTAATAGCCATGCTCTTATTTGAAGCACCGTTGGGCTCTAGATCTTGGTAGCCACCATCAAATCGAGCCCTCTTGGCCTCACTACCCTTCTTTTCCTCAACTTCTCCTCGTCCACTTACTCGACATAAGTCATTAATCAAAATAAGTCCATGTAACTAATTAGCAAGGCAGACTTACATTCTTCACTCACCAAGTTGGAGACCCCTATCATAGATTTATTCATCCCAGATCTAGGATTGACCACCAAATGAGGAGAAAATTTTGAAAGTTGATTAAACTTGAGGGCTTACTCTGTCACACTCATAGTACCTTGCTTCAAGTTTCAAGAACTCTACCGACTTAGCTTCCCTAAGCTAAAGAGGGAAGAACCTATTAAGGAAAGCCTATTTGAACTCCTCCCATAGCAGCACATAACCATTTCCCTTCCCCCTCTCCCATTGATCATACTATATTTGGGCTACCCCTTTATGTTGGTACACTGCTAACTCTGCTTTTTCATTTGGCCCAACACCCATGATATTCAAGATCTTGTTGACCTCATTAATGAACTCTTGTGGATCTTCATACACCTTTGACCCATAGAATACCAAAGGATTCATCCTTATGAAGTCTCTTACCCTAGCTCCTGGGATAGTAGCATGAGCGGTTTGGGCCCCTTATTGGACTTGGTTGGCCACCACTTGGTCAAGCATAGTTGGAGCATCCCGGAGATCACCATTGGTAGATTGCTCCTCTGGAGTTTGGGCCCTTCTTCCTCGGGTTTTGGCATGATATAGCATAGCAAAGAATAATCGTCAAGGGGAAAGAAACTTACAACAACTCTACGACATGACTTAGACTATAAAGAAGGGAAGCACTTCCTAAAATGCCTCATAGCCCCTATTCATTGTCATGGTGTGCTTCACAATCATAAATAGTACTCTAATCGATGCAGTGTGTTGGATTCCAAGATCTATCAACCTAGTATTCTGATACCATTTTTGTCATGACCCAAGCCTAGGAGCTAGATGTGACCGACGAGTAGGGAACCCGAAGGAACACCAAATAAGTCTCATAGCATATCATCGCACATCGTTTGTCATAAAAGAAAGACATAACAACATAAGAAACATAAACAAAGGGAATTGGGACTAAGGGAGTGAGAATTATATTTAAATATCTTGGATATCATAAGTGAGACAAAGCTCAAGCATAATACATATTTTGTCCAGCAACAAATCTAAATAGAACTTAGCGGGGGACAAGATAAGCAACCAGGCTCATCCTCATAGTTAATCATACCAAAAAATAAAGATAGTCTTAAATACATAGCAAAGCTTCATAATCAACATGCATAACAATAGACAATAGGCATGATATACCAATAGGACATGTATGATCAATGCATAAGTAAAACATGCTTAAGTAACTCATGCTCATATAGGATATCATTTGGGAAGGATAGAACAAGTGAACTACTTCCCAACTCCAAGACACACCATTTATTGAATTGTGATTGAGTCTTGATACCATCTCAACAAGGTATCCGGGGCTTGACACTCCCTCGTCAAGGTGATTGAGACTTGGCACCCTCTCAACAAGGTTATTGAGGCTTGGTATCCCCTCAATAAGGCAACCTAGGCTTGACCCCCCCTCGTCAAGATGATTGAGACTTGGCACCCTCTCAACAAGATTGAGGCTTGGCACCCCCTCAACAAGGCAACCAACTTGCAATATCATAGATATTTTTCATGAATTCAACACATGTACAACATATTTTCATCATCATAAAGTCATAATATACTTACATTCTCTCTCGTCATTATACATCATATGCATACCATTGTTTCATCATTATTCCATCATCATTTCATCATTATATAATCATCATAACACTATCCAACTCATAAGACATGCATTGGACCTTTAATTCCTCAAGAAACCCTAGTCGGACATTTTATCAAACACTTGGGGTGTGTGATGGGGGTAAGAGACCATGGAATTTAGAAATGAAATCATGTAATAAAATATGTAGTGAAACCATCATTAAGCACCTTGCAACACCCCCAAGACTTTCACATCAAAATACCTTATCAAGTCAAACATTAGATCCAAGAAATAGAGCTCAAAATATGCTAAAACAACCGTACTTTCATGAAGTAAAATCACTGTGCAGTAAATATCTCAATATACAAGATCAACATGTAAAATCAACATTAAATCATGCAATATTAGTAAAAAGGTGAATTAGGCGCCATGGGTGAAAGGACCCAATGGTTCAACACCACATACCTTAGCTTTGGAGAAGATCTTAGTGAAGTTAAAAAATGGAGACTTGAAGCTTGAAGAAAATCTGTAATTTTGATGAGGGTTTTGAGTCTTGAATTTTGGAGTGAAAATGTGGCTAAGTGTTTTGGGGAGTATTGGGAAATGTTTAGGATGATATAAGGGTTAAATTTGTTTATGTATAGATAAAAACACACTAGAAAAAACTTGGGCCCAACACTTAGAGTAATTGGACTGCACAAGAAAAATACTACTAGAAAAATATACCTCTCTGTGTCATGGAGAGGACGCGGAGAAGGAATTACACATGAGCGCGCCCTTGGCGCATCGCGGAGCAACCCAAAAACATCACTGAAATTCATCACTAAAAAATTATAATTGCTAATTTTTTGCTCTTAAATTGAGGTTGGACCCCTTTTCACCTAATTTTGGCCCCCTGATCACAAATATAAAGTTGGATTTTTGAAATAACAAACAAATTTTTAGATATATTGAAACAAAGATTTCGACCACTTTCGAGGCACATTTTTAGGTACTTTTTGGAGTCATTACAATTACAACCTTATGGGTTCTACAACAAAATGAGACATAATATTCAAGTAGCCGAACCACCTCAAGACCTCCAATCCAACAAACTAAGATCAACCAAAATCACAAGACAATCTCTTATGCAATAAGATCATGGGGCAACCCTTAGAGATCAATTATACCTTAAGAGAAGAAACAAACTTACCCCTTAGTAACCATATTACAACCCTCCCCCTAACTCATGGACAAACTCGATAGAGAATCGGAAGTTACCACATCAAGAAAGACATAACATTCATGCAACTAATCCACCCCAAGTATAACATCAAGGTCCACCACAACAAATCCAATAAGTCACAAGACAAAGACCTAATGCAGTATAAGCATAGAGCAACACCCATGAGCTCTCAAACAACAATAGGCTCACCGATGAGCTAGACACCAAAGAGAGTTCGGGACACACATGAACCCCACTAGCAACTAAAAGAATAATGAAGGAACTAGTAGAACATCGGCCCATCAATGCAAACATATCAAATACAAAGTAAAATTGAATATATCGGTAGCAACATCGAGCATCTTATTCCCTTCTTGAGCCACTTGATCAACATGACCACCTTGATCTAAAGGTCAACCACTTTTCACTTCTTTTTAACATACGGATAATCCACTAGCTTGTGACCCACTTTACTACATCCATAGTAAGTACTAGTCTTCCTCAAGCATAGGTCACCATGGTACTTTCCACACCCTTGGCACTTGATGTTAGTCATCACACCATCAGCTCCTTTAATCTTAGTGCGTCTATGAGGACAATCCTTTCTCTTATGTCCCATTTTGCCACAATCAAAACAAGCATTAGTGCCCTTCAAACATAGGCCCCTGTAAACCTTACCATATGTTGGACACAAAGCATCACCTCTATCTTTGAGACTTTCGAACTTTCCTTCAATACGGGCTCTCTTGGCCTCATTACTTCGCCCTTTACCAATTGAAGTCTTGGGGGCACTCATTTGTTTATTGAGGTGAGTTTCCAACTTTATCTCCACTTTGGCCAATACCCATAGTGCATTGCAAACCTCTGCATTCATCATAGCACTGCCCTGAGTAGCTTGAGACATATCCTATTATGTAATGGTTAGGGATCAGCATTAAGCCCTAGGGGACCTAACTCTATCACACAACATAGATCAAGAAGAAGTGAAATATTTTCTATGATGCCTCATAACCTCCTATTCATAGTTGTGGTGTGCTTCACAACCATGAATAAGACTCTATTTGATGTGGTATGTTGGATGTCGAGGATCTAATAACCTAGTACTTTAATACCATCTTTGTCATGACCCAAACCTAGGGCCTAGACGTGACCAGCGAATGGGGAACCCAAAAGAACTCCAAACAAGCCTCATAATATATCATTACACATCCTTGGTCGTGGAAGCAATTGAAATGACAATAAGAGATAAACATAAACAAGGGGAAATAAGACTAAGGGTGAACTTTCATATCATAAACATCAAGAAGTAAGAGAGTCAAAGCTCATAACATAGATACATAATGTGTCCAATAACACCTCTACTATATAGATAAGAGCGGAGGCCAAGACAAGCAATGGGGCTCACCTTCACAATAATAAAAATAGGTAATCCTACCATACAAGACATAGTTAAACATAAGCTTAAGAGAATGTAGATATTGTCCTCAGACTTGAGGACTCACCATAAGTTAACTTGAACAATTTGTCTAGCCATGAGGATAATCAATGGGAGCTCCGGTTCCTACATAGTGATATTATATAGGCATAGAGTATGCATTAGTATGTTTAAATGTGCTAAGTATGTTGGATGCAATGCAACAATAGATAGACATCACAAGCAAAATGCATAATCATAAGCAATGAATAACATACTAGCAATGTAACATGTATGAATGATGCTTGAAGTAAACCCATCCTTATATAAATCTTAATATGAGTGTAAGGAGTGACCATTTTAGTGCAAGACAAGGCCTACCACCCCCTTGGATAGGCGCATGCGATACTAACCCCTTCATGAGGTTGATGGAGTACAAACCCGAGGTTGACAGAGTACTAAACCCCCATCAAGGTTGACAGAGTGCAAACCCCTCATCAAGGTTGATGGTTCCAACTCCTAACAAGGTTACCCAGGCCTACCATCTCCCGAGATAGGCGACTAAGGTTGGTAACCCCTCGATAGGTTACTCGGGCCTACAAACCCCTAAGCTAGGATTGGTCATCCCCAACACTATATAGGGATAATATCATGTATATACACACACAAACACACGCACTCCTCCCATAAACATATAGTCATCTTAGCCATATATTCTTTTCATTATCGTATAATCATCACATTCACACATTCATTTCATCATAATATAGTCATATATACATATATTACTTTCATAATTATTTTATGATCTTCTCATCATCATTTCATCACCATTCCATCATTATTCCATCATCATATAGACATTCAACTCATAAGAAATGCATTAGACCTTTAATTCCTCAAGAATCTATAACCAGACATTTTATCAAACACTTAGAGAGTATGTAATGCTTGTGTAAAATCATGCAATTCAGGAGTAAAATCATGGTAGAAAAATTAGTGTAAAGCCATCAATAGATACTTGGTAATACCCTCAAACAATATTAATCAAGATCCTTCGTCAATTCTCATAATATACCTTAGATTTATAGCTCCAAATATAGTAAAATAGTCACAATTTCATAAATCCTAACATAGTGTGTAGTGATTTTCATAATAGATCAAATCATTGAATAAATCAACTTTAAATCATACAATTTTGAGTAAAAAGATCTTGGGTATCATGGGTGAAAGGAACTCATGAAAGAAACCCACATACCTTAGCTTTGGAGATGAACTTGATGAATATTGGAGATGGAAACTTGAAGCTTGAGATGAAACCCTTAGATCCGCAGAGGGTTTTGGCTCTTAAATTTTGAGAGAAATATAAGACTAAGTATTTAAGTGAGTACTGGGGAATGTTTTGAATGATATAAGGGTGAAAAATGGCTAAGTATAGATATTTTCTCGTGTGGGAAGGCTTAGGACCAATCTCCAAAAGCCTTGGACCGAGATGGAAAAACTGGACAAAATTACTCAGAAAAATAGTACTACCGCATCGCGCTAGGGATGCGCAGATGCTACTTGAATTTGCCACTTTGAAATTTGAAATTGTGAATCATTCGCTCTAAAATTGTGGTTAGGCCCCTTTCCTCTTAATTTGATTCCTTGAACAAGAATATGAAGTCAAATTTTCAAAATAACGCATGGATTTTTAGATATATAGAAATTATAATTCTGGATACTTTTGAGGTGCATTTTTGGGCATTTTTTGGGGTCGTTATAGTTGCTCCCAGTTTGGGGTATTCCTTGAGCCTCTTCAGGCACCAATCTATGTTTTGACTCCCATAAGGGGTTCTTTAATAGTGGATCAGGTGTGGTTAATCTTCAGAGGTAGGATACCTGGGGCGGATTTGATATTACTGGATATGCTTGATTTTGATACTAGTTTGGTCATGGATCGGTTGGCTCCTTATCATGCAGTTTTCGATTATTATGCCAAGATTGTCACCTTGGCCATGCATGGTATACCCTCAGTGGTATGACAAGGATCAATCAGTTGCATCTTGATTGATATTATCTCTTATACTCAGGCCCATAGGTTGGTAGCAGCTAGATGCATAACATACTTGGCTTATGTTCACGACTTGTCGCCCACTTCTGTTGGTTTAGTCCTAGTAGTTTGTGAGCTAGATTTTGAGCTAGGAACTAAGCCTATTTCTATCCCTCCTTATCTGATGGCCTCGATCAAGTTTTAAGAGATTGTGTTTAGCTTTAGGGTCTTCTAGATTAGGGATTTATATGGTCAAATGTTTCCCCTAGGGTGCTCCTATTCTATTTTTTAGAAAGAATGGCAGGACCCTCTAGGTGTTTATTGACTACAGGCATTTGAATAAGGAGTCAATAAAAATCTATTTCCACTGCCTCGCATTGATGACTTGTTTGACTAGCTACAAGGAGTTGTAATGTTTTATTATATCATTTGGGCTGACTAATGCCCCTTCAACCTTTGTGGATCTGACTCGAGTATTTAGGAATTATGTTGACTTATTTTTTTATTGTGTACATTAAGGGCATTTTGGTATACTTGCATAGCCAATTTTAGCATGCAAAGAATTTGAGGATTGTGCTCTAGACTTTAAGATATCATTAGCTTCCCTAAGTGCAAATTTTTGTTAAAGTCTATGATGTTTCTAGGGCATGTTGCATCCATGTATGGTGTTATGGTAGATCTGGTTAAGATTGAGGTTATTTGAGGTTGGGCTTGACCCACATCTGTTAGTGAGGTTAGGAGTTTCATTTGTCTAATCAAGTACTATATGCGATTCATTAAAGGGTTTTCCACTATTGTTGCATTATTGATTCACCAGGGTATTCCATTTATGTGAGTTGAGTGTGAGTTGAGCTTTGGAGGCTCTATGAGTTGCTTACTACCGCTCTCATTTTGATTTTTCCATTATAGATCAAGGTCTTTACCATAACTTATGATACTTCTAGTGTTAGCCTAGGGTCTGTTCTGATGTAGCAAGGTTGAGTTGTTGCTTTTGCCTCTTGACAACTGAAAGGTCACCAACATAACTACCCCACTCATGATCTAAAGTTGGCGGCGATAGATTTTGTACTCAAGATATGGAGGCACTACTTCTATGGGTCTCACTGTGAGGTATACATAGATCATCACAACATCTAATGTATCATAAGTCAAAGAGATCTAATATCTAAACAGAGATGCTGGGTTAAGTTATTGGAATATTATAATCTTTCTATCCTTTACAATCGGAGCAAGGTTAATGTTGTTGCAGACACCTTAAGGTGACAAGTGGTGTGTATAGATAGTTTGGCTTATTTTCCTATTGTGGAGCAGCCCCTAGCTTCAGACATCTAGTCCTTAGCTAATTGGATGGTCAGATTAGATATCTCAAACTTCGCGTAGATACTAGCTTTTATAGGGGCTCAGTCTTCCTTATTTGATCAGATCTGTGCCAAACAATATGAGGATGAGTTGTTGGTAGCCCTTAGAGATCGAGTTATACAAAGTGATGGTGGCCTGACTACCATAGGCCCAGATGGGGTTCTAAGGTCTGATGGTCATTTATGTGTTCCTAGAGTTGGGGGATTAGTAAAAATGGTTCTTTATAAGGCCTATAATTTCAAATATTTTATTCATCTAGGCACAACTAAGATGTATCCAAATTTGAGGTAGTACTACTGGTGGCATGGTATAAGGAGAGATATAACTATGTGTCTCGTTGACTTAGCTACTAGTAGGTGAAGGCCAAGCATCATAATCCTAAGGGAGAGCTTTAGAGTTCACCTATTCTTGAGTGAAAATAGGAGCGCATCACCATGGAATTTGTTATATGATTACCTCAGACTTCCACGGGTATTGATAGTATTTGGGTCATCTGGATTGATTGACCAAGTCTGCTCACTTCCTTCCCATTGGATCCATATTCGCTAATGAGCATCTTGCCCGAGTCTATATTCAGGAGGTAGTCTATCTTTATACGGTACTAGTGTCTATCATATCAAATAGAGGGTCTCAGTTTACTTAAGTTTTTGAAGAGTTTTTTAAAGATAGTTGGGCAGCCAAATTGATCTTAATACTGTGATTCACCTACAAACTGATGGTCAGTTGGAGCATACTATTTAGGATCCTAAATGATATGTTTTTTGCCTATGTTTGGTAGTTTGATAGCCAGTGTGATCAGTTTTTACCCCTAGCAGAATTTGCGTACAACAACAACTACCACTCTAATATCCAGATGGCCCCATTCAAGGCCTTATATGGTAGGTATTATTGCATTCCTGTTGGATGGTATGAGTCCTCAGAGCCTAGCCTTTATAGTACAAATTTACTTTAGGAGGCCTTAACCAAGGTTCACGTAATTTATAATAGGGTGAGGATAACTTAGAGGAGACACCAGAATTTATGCAGATTATAGATGCCATCCTTTATGTTTTGATGTTAGTGACCAATTTTTCCTGCGAGCATCACCCTTGAAAGATATTATGAGGTTTGGTAGGTGGGGCAAGCATAGTGTCATAACTAGGCCTAGGGCCTAGTTGCATGGTGGATGAGGAACCCAAAGGTACCATACCCAGGCCTCTTAGCATTAAACATCATAGTGCAAAAGTAAAAATAAGAGAAAAAGGGACTAAGGGACATTAATCTTTGGAGATCAAATGACAACATCTCAAACTAAAACCATGTCGTCCAAACATACCATTATACATAAGGCATAGTGGGGACCGAAACAAAATAACAGTTCCTCTCAAATAGAAAAGGCAAGAAAATAGGATAGAAAAGAGATCTCCAATGAACAATTCTAAATACATTATCGTGTCAAAGATACAAGGCATGAAATAAAAAGTGAAATCCCAGAATCCAAGGGCTCACTAGTCCACTACTAGTCTCTAACATCAAAGCCAGCCACATATCAGTGGAAGAGGTGGAAATTTGGTCCATACACGGTAATATCATTAGGCAAAATATGCTTTATTACATTTGTCATAACCCAAGCCTAGGGCCTAGACGTGACCGGCGAATGGAGAACCCGAAGGAACACCAAACAAGCCTCATAGCATATTATTGTACATCCTTGGTCATGGAAGCTATGTAAAACAACGTAAGAAACATAAACATGGGGAATTAGAAATAAGGGAAAGAGAGACATACATTTAAATAGCTTGGATATCATAGGTGAGTCAAAGCTCAAGATAATACATAACATGTCCAACAACACCTTTACTACATAGATAAGAGTGGGGACCAAGATAAGTAATCAGACTCACCCTCATAGTTAATACATATATAAAACGAAGACAGTCCTAGAACATAGTACAAAAGAATAGTCCTTATCCCCAAAATTGAGGACACACCAAAGGCTAACTTGAACAATCCGTCTAGCCATAAGAAGAATCACTAAGAGCTTCGGTTCCTATATGGTAACATCATGTAGGCATAAAGTATGCGTTAGTATGTTTGAATGTACTAAGTATGTGGGATCCAATGCAATCAAGATAGGCATTATAATCAAAATGCATGCAATGGACAATAGGCATAGTATAGCAAAATGGAATGTATGTTCAATGCATAAGTAAAACATGCTTAGATAACTCATGCTCATATAGGATATCATATGTGTAAAATAGACCAAGTGAACGAAGGCACACCATTCCTGGAATGGTAATTGAGGCTTGATACCCCTTCAACAAGGCACCCGAGGCTTGACACCCCCTCATCAAGGTGACTAAGACTTGGCACCCTCTCAATGAGGTGATTGAGTCTTGGTACCCCATCAACAAGAAAACCAAGGCTTGGTACCCCTCATCAAGGTGATTGAGACTTGGCACCCTCTCAACAAGATGATTGAGGCTTGGCACCTCCTCAACAAGATAACCAACTTGCAACATCATAAATACTTTTCATGAATTCAACACATGTACAACATACTTTCATCATCATAAAGTCATCATATACCTATAGTTTCTCTCATCTTTGTAAATCATATGCATACCATTGTTTCATCATAATTCCATCATCATTTCATTATTATATAATCATCATAGCACTATTCAACTCATAAGACATGCATGGGACCTTCAATTTCTCAAGAAACCCTAGCGAGACATTTTATTAAATACTTGGGGTGTGTGTGATGAGGGTAAGAGACCATGCAATTTAGAAATGAAATCATGCAAGAAAATATTTAGTAAATCTATCAATTAACAAATTGCAACACCCCTAAGACATTCACATCAAAATACCTTATCAAATCCAACATTAGATCCGAGATTTAGAGCTCAAAACGTGCTAAAACATCCATACTTTCCTGAATTAAAATCACTGTGCAGTAAATTTCTCAATGTACAAAACTCACATGTAAAATCAAATTTAAATCATGCAATATTAGTAAAAAGAGGCTTAGGTACCATGGGTGGAAGGACGCAATGGTTTAACACCATATAACTTGACTTTGGAGAATCCTTGAAGAAGATTGGACATGGAGACTTGAAGATTGAATGAGATCCTTGATGAAATCCTTAAGATTTGCCTTGAGTTTGGGACTTGAATTAGGGTGAAATATGAGTCTAAATGTTTGAGAAGATATTGGGGAATGTTTAGGATAAATGAGGGTGAAATAAGGCTAAGTATATGTATTTTCAAGTGTGAGAACCCTTAGGCCAGGCTAAGTATATGTGTTTTCAAGTGCGGGAACCCTTAGGCCCAAGACTTATAAGTCTTGGACTGAGAAAATTAAAACAGGCACCAAAACAATAGTGGCGCGTAGCGGAGGCGATGTGAAAACCTACTAGAATCTTTATTTTCTGCACAAATGAGTTCTACAAAAATGGGCGTAAATTGTTCATCCAAACAGTTATTTGCAATTTGGTAGGTGAACAAAGTGTGTTGGAAAGAGAATTCAAAGGGCTTTAATTTGGTAGGTTATGGCCCACCCAGTTATTTGTGTGCTGACAGATATGCTCCTTCAAAGTTGACCCTCCTAAATAGCATTTTTTGCAATTTTTGAATTTTGATACGGTTGCTGTAATATTCGGGTTAGACCCATATCCCACTCAATTTGACCCCCTAAACAAGAATATAAGCTTGGGTTTTCGAAATAACAAACGAAATTTTAGACATATGGAAATCACAATTTTGGATACTTTCGAGGCATATTTTTGGGCACTTTTTTGGGTCCTTACATTAACTCCCCCTTGGGAACATTCATCCCCGAATGTAAAATAGGCTTACAAGACAAGAGTGATCATCAACAAATCATCCCCAACAAGAACACAACATTATATTAAAAATACCATTTTCAAAATCTCAACATAAGTGTAAAATCATCATAAAATTGCCAACTTTAAACATGAATGCACATGAATGACATAGGGGCTGAAACATAGGACTTGAAATCGTAGATAGGACTTGGCATGTCGTTATAAGCTTGATTAGAGTGAAAGAGATATGGATATCTCTTGTCCATGTTTGCACCAGCTCTCCGAGAAATACATACGAATAGACAACTCTTCTAAAGTTCTTTGACGAACACTACATCATTTTCAATCAATCAATTTCTCCACTCATCCATCCAACACCTCTACCAGAACCTCCTTCTAAGCCAACTTATCCTCCACCTCACCTATAACTCCAAAGAGTTCTATATCACTAGGGTTACCAACACATCCCTCGACCTAGAAGCATGAATAACCAGACTAACTAAACCCATCTCCATCCTATAAGAACTCACAAACATAACTCAATTGTCAACCTTAAACACACCTAACCAACTTGGTTTGGGAGACAACCTCCACTCTATCATCTTCTCTCCCAAAATTTCAAACTCTAATAAGGTGGAATCAAAGCCTTGCCTAATCTAAACCTCCTCAACCAAAGAAGATTCGGAACCCCCAAGATAGACCCAACTAGTCTCCTCTTTGCCACCCTCATCGACACATGCTAGGCCACCTAGGCCACCGACCATAATATTAGCCTACCGGGAAAAATAATGCACACTCATATTATAATCCTTGAAGAATACTAACCACCTTCTTGCTATACACAATGCACACTCATCATATTTGTCAAACAACCTCTCATTCTCCAAGAATTGCATCACTACCCCCAAATGATTCACAAGCCCTAAGCAAATCAATACTCATTACAAGAAATCACCAAAAACATGCTAAGGTAGGATTTTAAGACCCTATTCAAGATACACACAATCACCACTGGTGCATAACCAAACCAACAACTCCATCAATACTAATAATGCTCACTCATAATCCAAAAAGACACCTAGGGATATCACATACCTTCATCCTCACCTAGGGACAAACCTGAACTAAAGATCAATCTTAGAGAAATGACTATCCCATTGTAATTGACCAGATATATCAACCATCCTCAACCATCATATTACAACCTTACAGGTTCTATACTCAGTTGAAACATGCTATGCAAGTGGCTAAACCACCCTAAGACCTCCAACACCTCAACTAAGTCCAACCAAGATCACAAGACAATACTCTATGCAATGATAACATGGGGCAACCCTTATAGACCCCTACTAGCCACAATAGACTCACATAACCATCCGGGACACCCACACACACAAATCCTACTAGAACCATGGAATAACACAAGAAATAGCAACCCCTTGACCTATCAAATCACCCTATTTAGAATGTCGATCACAACATTGGTCTCACTTAGGGTCAACTAAGTCATAGGAATAACAGCGGAAGAGAATATACTCATAATCTCTGGCAATAGCCCGCTAAACTAAAGAAGCTCCTAGCACCCAAGCTAGTCATGGTCTTGTCTAATAGCTAATCACCTTCGTCTTAATAGGGTCTACCTTAATGCCATCACCCAGTACCGCACGACCTAGGAAGGCAATCTCTTACAACCAAAATTCCCATTTCCCTTATCTAGCATCCAACCTCTTTCCTTAACCTTGTAGCACTACCCTTGAATGACTCACATGAACTACCTCATTATGGAACGAACTATACTATCATCACCAAAACAACCATAAGCCTATTAGAGTAGGGACTAAAGATCATGAGACTTGTAGGCATAACCAGTGTACTAGTCAAACCAAAGGACAACAACAACAACAACATACCCAGTGAAATCCCACAAGTGGGGTCTGGAGAGGGTAGATTGTACGCAGACCTCACCAGTACCACATAGAAGTAGAGAGGCTGTTTCCTAAAACCCTCATAAAGGACACTATCCCAAAATTTAAAATATAGAAAAGGACATTCAAAGCCTCATCCACCATTACCAACAATTCTATAGATAAAACAAATTAGGTTTATTGCCTCCAATTCTCACAAGATGGCAAATGTAACCCATTAGAGACCAATTGTACCTTAGGGCATGACATGGACCTACCTCCCTTGCTACCATTTAACAACCTCCCACTTAAAGACTGGCTCATTAGGTAATCGGGGCTACCTCAATGGGTTCTACCACTAATGAGTTGCACATGCATGCAACTATTTTATCCTAGCTACAACATCAAAATCCACTACATCAAATATAACAAGCAACAAACCAAGACCTAATGCAATACGAATCCGGATCAAAACCTATGAACTTTCTAGCAACAATATACCCAACTAAGAGAATAGACACCAAAGATGCACACAACCACTTGGGCACACAATAATCCCCACAATCAACTAAAAGAATAGAGAAGAAATAGTGAAACTCGGATCTATCTATATCAAAACCTTCTAATTACCTTCCTCCGCCTTTCTCCTTAAGCGACATGATAAAATAAAAGAGAAAAGAACATTCATTAGAGGGGAAAGCCCTATCTCGATCCTAAAGCACGACATAGATGATGATGAAGGAAAACATTTTCTAAAACATCTCATAACTTCTTACTCATAGTTGTTGTGCACAACACAACCATGAGTAAGACTCTAATTTGAAGCTGTGTGTTGGACTCCGAGGATCTATCAACCTAGTGCATTGATACCATCTTTGTCATGACCCAAGCCTAGGGACTAGACGTTACCGGCAAATGGGAAACTCGAAGGAATCCCAAACAAGCCTCATAGCATAACATTACATATACTTGGTCGCGAAAGCAATGTAAAACAATATAAGAAACATAAATATAGGGAATTGGGACTAAGGGAGAGAGAGACTTATATTTAAATATCTTGGATATGATAAGTGAGTCAAAACTCAAGCATAATACATAACATGTCCCACAACACCTCTACTATATAGATAGGAGCGGAGGCCACGACAAGCATCTGGGCTCACCTTCATAGTTAATACATACATTAAAGAAAGACAGTCCTAGAACATAATATAAGAGAATGGTCATTATCCCTAGAATTGAGAACTCACCAAAGGCTAACTTGAACAATCCATCTAGCCACAAGAAGAATCAATAGGAGCTCCGCTCCTACATGGTAACATCATGTAAGCAAAGAGTATACTTTGTACGATTGAATGTACTAAGTATGTGGGATGCAATGCAACAATAGATAGGCATCACAATCAAAATGCAAGCAATAGAAAATAGGCATAGTATAGCAAAATGGCATGTATGTTCAATGCATAAGTAAAACATGCTTAGATAACTCATGCTCATATAGGATATCATATGTGCAGAATAGACAAAGTGAACTACTTCCCAACTACAAAGCACACCATTCCTTGAATGGTGATTGAGTCTTAATACCACCTAACAAGGCACCCGAGGCCTGACACCCCCTCATCAAGGTGATTGAGACTTGACACCCTCTCAACAAGGTGATTGAGGCTTGGTACACCCTCAAAAAGGCAACCGAGGCTTGGCACCCCCTCATCAAGGTGCTTGAGAATTGACACCCTCTCAACAAGGCGATTAAGGGTTTGTACCCCCTCAACAAGGCAACCGAGGCTTGGCGCCTCCTCGTCAAGGTGATTGAGACTTGGCACCCTCTCAACAAGGTGATTAAGGCTTGGTAAACCCTCGACAAGGAAATCGAGGCTTGGCACCCCCTCATCAAGGTGATTGAGACTTGGTACCCTCTTAACAAGATGATTAAGGCTTGGCACGCCCTCAACAAGGAAACCAACTTGCAATATCCTAGATACTTTTCATGAACTTAACAAATGTACAACATACGTTCATCATCATAAAGTCATAGTATACCTATATTTCCTCTCATCTTTGTACATCATATGCATACCATTATTTGATCATCATTCCATCTTCATTTCATCATCATACAATCATCATAGCACTATTTAACTCATAAGACATGCATGGGACCTTCAATTCCTCAAGAAACCATAGCCAGACATTTTATCAAATACTTTGGGGGTGTGATAGGGGGTAAAAGACCATGCAATTTAGAGATGAAACAATTCAAGAAAATCTGTAGTAAAACCATCATTCAACACCTTGCGATACCCCCAAGACATTCGTATCAAGACCCCTCATCAAATCCAACATTAGATCCAAGATTTAGAGCTCAAAACTTGCTAAAACAACCATACTTTCATGAACTAAAATCACTGTGCAGTAAATTTCTCAATATACAAGACCCACATGTAAAATCAACTTTAAATCATACAATATTAGTAAAAAGGAGGCTTAGGCACCATGGGTCGAAGGACCCAATGGTTCAACACCACATACGTTCGAAGGACCCAATGGTTCAACACCACATACGTTGACTTTGGAGAACCATTGAAGAAGATTGGAAATGGAGATTGAAGCTTGAATGAGATCGTTGATGAAATCCTTAAGATTGGTCATAAGTTTGGAACTTGTTTAGGGTAAAATATAAGTCTAAATATTTGAGAGGACATTGGGGAATGTGTGAAATAAGGCTAAGTATATATATTTTCAAGTGTGGGAACCCTTAGGCCCAACACTTAGAAGTCGTGGACTGAGAAAATTAAAATAGGCTAAAAAAACAACAAGGGAGCATTGCAGAGGCGATGTGCAAACACCACTAGAATTTGTATTTTCTGCACAAATAAGTTCTACAAAAATGGGCATAAATCTTTCATTCGAACTCGGAATGAGGTGAAATCAAGTGAGTTCGAAAGCTAATTCGAAGGGATTTGATTTGGTAGGTCGTGGGCCACCTAGTTCTTTGTGTGTTAACAGATATGCCCCTTCAAAGTTGAACCTCCTAAATAGCATTTTTTCCAATTTTTGGATTTTGATACGGTTGCTCTAATATTCGGGTTAGACCCATTCCCTATTCAATTTGATCCCCTGAACAAGAATATGATATTGGATTTTTAAAATAACAAATCAATTTTTAGATATATGGAAATTACGATTCTAGGTACTTTCAAGGCACAATTTCGGGCACTTTTTGGGGTCGTTACAACATTGGAATGTACCAATTATGTGAGATGCAATGCAAACATGAAATAATAATGTCATCATGCATGAAATTGTTATGCGATCATTCATAAGATTTTAGAAGTCTCCATGCATAGAATAGCAATATCATCATTCAAAATACGCCTATATATGATGACGTAATAAAGATCAATATGAAGTAAGAATTAACGTATAATATAAAAACACATGTGATAGAACAAAGACATCAAAACATAAACTTTTTTGGAGAACACCATAACCAACATATAAGACGATGTGAGATACTACATGCAATCCAACATAACCCCCTATGTTGGAACAGGGAGACCAATTGCTGGGTCAAACTCCATTAACTTAACTCTACATCTTTCTTAATTATTAGGGCTTTCATTGATCCACTAGCCTAGCCTACAAGGTATTTGATTGTGGTACATAGTTAGTAGGGCAAGGGGTTGTTACTAAGGATCCCTTACAAACCTCACCTTAATTCCTCATTCGGTGCTAAGTTAATCACACAAAATACTTTAGAAAATGTAAGCCTAGTTGATGACATACAAACCTACCTCACTTTTAGAAATAGGAACAATCGTTATCAGCATACTAACCTAATAAAATAGTCTGGGTCGAATTCCACAAGGAATGGGCGTTTAAGAGATGAGGTAATGAGTTGAACGAAACATTTGTATAGTATCAAATTTGAGGGTTGTGAGTAAAGTAAAACTAGAGTTCAGCTAACAATAGTTATAATATGCAAATTAACAATAGATTAAGAGTAATGTCAGGGGTGTATAGATATGGGACAAGAACTAAGTAATTAGGTCTATATACTTGATTGTTTGAGTTAAGAATATGTTAGTAAGCTAGGTTACTGATAACAACTTCCTCATTTTCGACATCAAAGGAGTTTCACATGAACCTATTATGACTTCACATGTAAATCACTTAAGGACATGCCTGGCCTAAGAAAATTATAAACAAATCTCCTAGAACTTTAGCCATTGAACCCAATTTTATGGCACTCAACTGAAACCCTAAAAGGTTTCCATCTGATACACTTGTCACCCACTCCAATCACTCAAGTTAATACAATAATTAGATATCTAAAGCTAGCAGAGAGCTTGAAACCTCCAAATTATAAGTTAAACATGGCAACAAGTGTAAGCTCACTTAGATTTACATCAAAACAATGAAAAATATCATAAACTCAGCTAAGAATTCGAAGACCCATATCATATACACACCTCCACACTGGGGTTTTAGCCACACATGTTCAAAGGTAAGAAAATAATACCATAATTTGTATCCATGAATGTAGGTGAGTGTGTTACAAGAGAAAAAATGAATTTCTTCTAATAATCTCAAATCTCTCCACCTAAAGCCTTAAAACACAAAACCCTTATACTTCTTGAGCAAGAAGCTTCCATGTACTCTCTCTCTCTCTCTCTCTCTATGGTCTCTATAGATATCTGATATGAGATTCTATGTACTAAGTCTTTTGCAAAATCTTTTTATAGTCTACGCAAATGACTCAAAGTTTGTTTACAAATTCACCATTCAATGCTCAAGTTTGGCCATCGATGAACACTTCAGTGATACACCAAATATCCACTTTCCACTTTCACATGCACTACCTAAAGGCTCAAGTCTCTACTACTATCTGCAATATCTTTGTTCTTCGTCGATCATGTTCAGCAATCCACCGAACTTCCACCTGCATCTCCTTTCTATATGTTCTTGAGGTCTTGAATGCTACAATATTCGGTGGTCTTTATAACCCTTTGGCGATGCGCCAAATATGTCAGCGACGTTGCTTCTGCCTGCTTTTTTTGTATTTTGGCTCATTTTTCATGTTTTTTGAGGATTGTCCACCTATGCACTTTTATCCTCAATCCTATCATAAAACACATATTTTAGTCAATATATAAAGCTTCATAGCACATCAAGGACAATACGTCTTTACATTGTAAGCCCTAATGAGTCCAAGATATGGACTCATCAACACCCCCAACCTAAGCTTTTGCTTGCCCTTGATCATATCAAATACCAGTTGGTCTAACTCAAAGCTTGCAAATAGGGCCATAGGGAGTAAAACATACAATTCCACCCTTTTTGTCCGTCCTCAAAGCTTCCACAAGCCAATTTTAAAGCTTCAATAGGTTACTAAAGAGTTGTCAATACATGGCCACTCTCATAATTGATCATGTAGCTGCTAATCAATGTCTAAAAGCTTTACAATTTGCCCTTATGCCAAAAAAAAATCTTATGCACATAGGATTAGGACATAATTTTAAAGGATCTCTTCAATATTCACTCTCTAAATTAGGAAATGGCATGTAATCTTAAACCCGTAGGCTTGTCCTTATTCTCAATTGGAGTTCACTTGATTTCCAGACTAGGATCCCAAAGAACTTTATTTACGCTATAATACAAGGCTAAGGACGAGTAGGATAACATATGGATTTTTGTGGCTCATCCTTCCTAGAACTCTACACACACTTTTCATGCTCATGAATCCTTTGATCCCCTTTATTTTCTTCTCTACTTGACACTTTTTTATTTTTGATTTTCCATCCTTGGTGTCCCCCTCTTTGAGACAATCATTCAACAATTTTGGAGGGTCCTCTTTTTCACGCAACTTCTTTTTCTTTTCATCATTTTTCTCTTTTCAGATCTTTTTTTTCTCATTATCCAAGGACTCCTCTTCTTTATTTTTTTTTCAATTTCTGTCCCCAACTTTTACATGGGATACACCCCACTTCTACCAACAACCCTAACTTTGGCCTTTGGCCACTACTTTCGCTCACTTAAGCTCAGGGATGGAATGGTGAGGAACAAGAAGGGATTATCTTTTCAAATAAAAGTCAAGGCTATATGGATGTCATCGAAAGGATCAAGGCTCAAAATGGGTTCACTAAAATATCAGTTCAATGTCATTAGAGGCTTATACAGTCAAAGTAAACTAAAAAGAAACCAATGAAAGCCTAGGGTTCTTTCTTAATCTGAAATCCACTAAATCACTCTTCAAAACAAACTAGGCAAGTTCTGGATTCTATAAAACATGCCTTTCAACAAATTCTAACTCATGTTGGCAAGATGGATTCATATTCAAATAGTGGCAACAAACACTCATAATCCACAATCATCGCATATACATGCTCAATATACACATAATCAACTCAAGATGCATCAAATCCACTCATGGATTGATTCTTCAATAGAAAGACTAATCGGTGAGTTAGTACATACTCCTTGTCCATGGCATCATGCAAATCAAAGATATGGACTATTAATACTAGGATTGCTAAGGACTAGAGACACAATAAACACATTTGAATGGCTTTTCACATATACACGGGGTTTGCCGCAAATATTAAGGACATCATTCACAAACATTCATCCATAAAAATCAAAAAGAAAGAAAATTAAAACTACTTATGTACTACAACCTAAATTAAAAGACTATTTACAACCCAAATTTAAAATTGTCTCAAAATTTCGATCAACAAAAACTATAATAAGTATTCTCTCATCCAACCCATCAAAATCAAAAGAAAACTAGTTAGTCATCACCAATCAAGAAGAAATATTGGGACTCCAATAGCTCACTCCTCATAAAAAGAGAACATTGTCCTCAATGTTGAAGAATGACATCAATTTAAGCATAATAAAAAAGGAGTGAGAATTAGATCCCCTTGAACATGAACAATCCTGACATGGTGGTGGTGGTAAAGCTGAATAAATAATCATGAGGGCATTAATATCCACATCTTGTGGTGCACTCTCCAAGTCAATCATCGGCCTCGCAGGGTTTGGCTCATGTACATTGGAAGTGCCAATCATAGAGGTGTTTTAAATAGACTCTTTACTGACCGTGGGTATGATACCATCCTTTAAATACTTCAATTAATCAATCTCTTCCTGATATGAGTCATCTCCAGAGGCATCCTCATCAGTTTTTGGGTATTTGGTACACTGACTTCTTCACTACCCTTACTCGAAATATCAACCCCTATTGCACCCTTGAGAACCACATTATTTCACCCTTAGGTAAAGTTTTAAAACCCAGGCTTTTTATATCAACCTAGAATAGTCCCATGTGTAACACCTCACACCTTATAGTACTAGTATAATGCAAATGAAACATGACATGGTTTGGTCAAATTTGAACTAATTTTTAAAGGTGCTTGAATCTCGTGTTAATGGACTATATGTGCGTCTGACACTTAAGAGGGTCGAGTGCATACATATTTTGTATCACATTGAGGAGATTATGGCCTTAAATGAAGTGATAGAATTGAGGTACTTGTAGGACTTAGGAAGCTAGCAGGTGAGTCACCTACTTGCTTAGCATAAATTGCTAGTTAAACGGAGATGAGGCTTGACGTCGAATTTGTCCAAGTTCAATTGTGAATAAAGTCCATGTTAAGTGTGTAACTTTAGCAAATGTTTTAGCACTATAAATGGACTACATTTTTAGACCAAGAAGTATAATAAAAAGGTTCCAAAGACATCACAACACACTTAACAATTTAGGCCTAAACAATGTGACGAGCAAGTTGGAAAATAGGCAATCCAAGCCCATCAACTTGGAGACCTATTTAGGCCCAACTGTAAGGGAAAAGCTAGTGGATAACTAGCTTGATAATGTGTGGTATAATATGTTCATAAGGTTAAGAGAAGTTCTGCCAAAGAACCCTTTATAAAGGGCTCAAAAGCAGCTCCATAAGTCATTTCTTAACTTGAACACACAAAATCATATTGCTCTCTCTATTTCCTTTCAACTTTTCTTAACTTTGTAAAGCAACTAAAAGGGACTTCTAGGGTTCTTGGATAAGACCTACACCTTGAAGTAAGTGGTAAGTAAGTTTACATATATGTTTAGTATGGTTTTCTTATGAAAAATAAGAAGTATATGATAGTATGTTGTGTTGGAAATTTGAGATAGCTTGTGTTGAGAAAGTTGCTGCATACATGTCTTTTGTTTTAGTGATTTTCTATAGTTGGTGGGATATATTATAAAGAGAGGTTGATGTTATTAACATGGATTGAGTTATAAATATTATCCTAAAGTTGCTGCCCTGGTTTTGGTTTCATTTAACAAGTGCGTTTTATTGTGCTATCTCAAGTGTATTGTTGATTGGTACTTGTGGGCTATTGGATGGAAGGCTATTAGCTCACATCCTTCATGACTACTTGAGTAATGTTATATGATTGTGTTAGGTCTGTTTATCTATTTAAATTTTGTTAGAACAGTTTGGTGAGAGCTGGAATAGGTTTGGAGCTGTCGACATCGAAATGTAGCGAATGGAGTGAACGTTGTGTTGTCCATTTTTAGGTTGTGTAGAATTATTATGTGTTGTACTTTGTAGGCTGTTTAAGGACGTTATGGCATTAAAATTGGTTGTACATGATGTGTACATGTGAATGTGTGTTAAAAAAACACAATTAGGGGGTGGAAAGGTTTAAAGAACACACTCGGGTCTATAAATACCCGCTTGCTGTCCGTGTGTTGTTTTGTTATGTGATTGGGCTGCCAAGATGTATTTATTGGCCTCTAATTCTAGTTTTATAACCTACTATGTTTTAGATAAGTATTTGGAGAAAGGTAAGGTTGTCTCGAGGTGGTAACAAGGTCATACAACAAGGTATGTAAGGCTACTTGATTCCATATTATTTGGCATAAAGCATAGATCCCTCCTTGGCACATAAAGGCATTTGCCAACTCCGACACAACTATTAGCTGTGTCTCTACTCTTTGACATGTGCATATGCTTCTGTACATAGTCACCCTCAAATCTACATATATGCTTCTATACCAAGTTATATGGGTTCTTGTTAGTAAATAAAGTTAATGAGTTATTCCATTTCATACGCATTTTATTATTTATGTAACGTACTCTTTTTCATTGTCATATTGTCTTGTATTATTATCCACATGTTACATGTTACATCTACAGTCCTATAGCTCTAATATTATGACCACCAAAAGAACCATCTCAAAGGTAATTGAAAGGTAAGGTATATTATTTATTGATAAGTGGTAACCCGAGGGGTAGAAGAATTACCTTGCCAAGGACAATCCTATCACGGGCGGTAGCCCTAGGGGTTAAGGAATAACCTAGCTTGGGATGATCCCTATATAATTTACCACTGATCGGTGTATACTTCATATACAGTATATCCTGCCTTACATATTCAGTACATTATCCCGTAGTGACGTCTCTTACAAGGGACCTGCATTTCATGCTGTAGGTACAGGTGCTAGTAGATCTCCCCAGTAGGAGTACAGGACATTCAACTGCTATTACCAAGTTCCAGGTTGCCTTGGGGCTTTGTATATTTTAAGATCTTATGTGTTTGTATTGCACAATTTATTGAGGCGGGGCGTATCTCGACCCTTATTAAATGTTTTTCTTTATCTAGAGGCTTTGTAGACTACGTAAATCAAAGTGTGGTCATGTCTCATACTTTAAACACCATGGCCTCAACAACCTAGCCATACATATTTCCTTTTGGCTTGTTATCATTGTTTATTTGCCTAACAGCATGTCAAACGTAGAAATCCCTTATAATATGAATAAAAAGTGTATAGATACAGGTTGGTTCCCGAGCCTTATCAGCAACGAGTGTCAGTCTACCCTTACAGTACTTTGGGGCATGACGGAAGTGGTATCATAGTGGGTCATCCTAGGGAGTCTACAAAGTCGTGTCTATGTAGAATCTTCTTTATTGATGTGTTTTGCACCACAGTTATAAGCAGGAGGCTACATGGCATTTAGGAGTTGTTGCTTTCTTTTCATTCTTTAGATTGTCCCATAAAGCCAAGTGTAATAGGTGCATTATGTCTAATTTCTAAATTATTTTTTACAGCAAGTATTCCAGAAACAAGGCAGAAGCAAGGTAAAGGGAACGGAGTAAAAGTGGTGGTTGGTATACCCGGCCAGGTGAGGCAACTAGATGAGGTTATAGAGGAGTCTTTATCACAGACATGTCCAACTCCTCCAGTTCCTGATGAACCCGAGAGTAGTGAAATTCGCCCAGAAACACCTATTGATGCTATTGTGCAGGATCTGAGAAATGCAGTCCAATTATTGACCCGTATAATTGCTGATCAAGGTCAAAGGCAGAAAGGTCCAGTTATGGGTACAGGTGGTACAAATAAGGCAGTTGGCACAAGGATACGTGATTTTCTTAATTTGAACCCTCCATCCTTCACTGGGTCAAATCCTAATAAAGACTCCTAGGACTTTATTGATTAGATTCAGTGTACTTTAGATGTTATGCACGTGAGTAGTACAGAAGCTGTCGAGATAGCAACATATGCGCTAAAAGATGTGGCTATATTGTGGTATAAGGCTTGGAAGCAGTCTAAGGGTATAAATGCACCTCCAACTACCTGGAAATAGTTCAAAAAGGCATTTCTTGACTATTATTTGTGATTAGAGATCCGAGAGGACCGTGCAGATCAGTTCCTGAATCTTTACCAAGGGAATATGAGTGTGAGGGAGTATAGCCTCCAATTTAATTCCCTAGCAAGATATGCTCCTAATGTAGTTGCTACAATGGCAGACAAAGTTCACCAATATGTAGATAGGTTGGATACGTATCTGGTCAGAGACTGCACCATTGCTTCCTTGAACAAAGATATGGACATAGTGAGAATGCAGGCTTTTGCACAAAAATTAGAGGATCAGATACAGAGGAGAAGGACACAAGAGTTGGAAAGGGGGCAAGCCAAAAGGGCCAGATCTATAGGGCAGTTCACACCACCCCAAAGTGAGCTTAGGCCTTGCTTTTTTAATAGACTACCTAGGCTATCATCCTCTTACTCTACAACCATTGCTCCACCATAACCTCAAGGGTTTAGAAGTAATTAGTTTGGTCAACAAGGTGAGGGACAAGGTACACGAATAATAGGATATTCAGCAGGACAACAAATGACACCTAGACAGCCTTGTAAATAGTATGGAAGGAGTCATCTGGAGATATGTCATGTTGGGACAGATGTTCATTATTGGTGCGGTGCGCTAGGGCACATGATAAGAGATTGCCTGAGGAGATGTATGGGTGGCACAATCTACTGGGTCAGCTATTGCATATCATCATCAGTTCCTCTAGTAGGTAGGGTCAGTAGGAACCTATGGGTCATGGTAGAGGTGTTAGAGGGGCAACTAGCTCTAGCGGGGTTCAGAATTGTACTTATGCACTGGGAAGTCGGCAGAATTTGGAAGCTTCACCTGATGTGGTCATAGGTATATTATCCATCTTTTCACATAATGTATATGCATTAATTGACCCTAGTTCTACACTATCATACATCAATCCACTAGTTGCTGCGAAGCTTAAAAGAACACCCAAATTATTGAACAAACTATTTGAAGTGTCTACACCAACTGGTGAATCTATTATGGCTAGAAGGGTTTATTGTGACTGTGTAGTAACTGTTTGTGATCGTTACACATTGGTTGACCTTATTTAGCTAGAAATGGTGGAATTTGATGTTATAATAGGTATGGATTGGTTAGTTTTTTGTTATACCACCGTGGATTGCCGAACCAAGAGAGTGTACTTCCACTTTCCAAATGAGGCAATTCTTGAATGGGAAGGCAATGTTGGGTCACCAAAAGGGAAGTTTATCTCTTATTTTAAGGCCAGTAATATAATATCCAAGGTTATATATGTCATTTAGTTAGAGTGAGGGATATGGAGGTAGAACCACCAATTTTTTAGTCAGTTCCAGTAGTGAATGAATTTGTCAATGTGTTCCCTAAAGAACTCACAGGCTTACCTTCTGAACGAGAAATATATTTTGGTATTGACTTACTTCCAGGCACTCAACATATTTCTATCTCTCCATATAGAATGGCCCCAACAGAATTGCGTGAGTTAAAGAGCAGTTAAAAGGCTTACTAGAGAAGGGTTTTATAAGACTAAGTGTGTCCCTCTGGGGTCCACCAGTGTTATTTGTACGCAAAAATGATGACACCTTGAGAATATGTATCGACTATCGATAATTGAATAGGGTGACAATTAAGAATAAATACCCCTTCCCCAGGATTGATGATTTATTTGATTAGTTACAAGGTGGCAAATGCTTCTCAAAGATTGATTTGACGTTAGGTTATCACCAATTGAGGGTGAAGGAGCTAGATATACCCAAGATATCTTTCAAAATATGCTATCATCATTTTGAATTTCTTGTTATCTCATTTGGGCCAATGAATGCACCAACTGTTTTTATGGATATGATGAATAGGGTATCTAAACCATTCTTGGTTGTGTTCTTGATAGTATTCATAGATGACATTTTGGTATATTCAAGATTAGAAGAGGACCATGCAGATCACTTGCGACAGGTGTTATAGACTCTTCGTGATCGAAAGTTGTATGCCAAATTTTCTAAA
>JAOTQJ010191125.1:0-21492 GCA_025642045.1 Solanum sejunctum
TAGGTTATAAAGAACTTTGGCTTGGTAAGTGTTTGCGTGCCCCTATCGGGCACTGGTCACGACCCCCAGGGTGGGGTCTGACAAGAATCACTATCAAGAGTGCTCATAGTTGATGTGTTATCAAATTACAACTCTTTTGATGCTTAAGACTTGGAATTTGTGTGATCTCAATGTGATGTTACTTAGTTTTATGTGTTTTGGTGTTATGTTTGCAGGATTTCAGGTCTAGCCTTGATTTTGGAAAGAAATGCAAAAATTGTTGAATTTTGAGGTTATACAAGACCCTTTACGGGTCATAAATCATTCTATAGGTTGTGAAGTGGGTTTCGTGAAAAATTTCAACAAGGGGATATTTCTTGAAGTTGATTCTACAAATATGCAGGTTAGTTATGGAATAGTATACAAGTTGTAGAAGATGGTTCATGCCCTGAGGATTAAAGATTAGGACTTTCTGAATATTCATCAAAGGAAACCCCCTTATAGGTCATAAAGTGTTGTATAAATCGTAAAAGGGTGCCATAAAATTGAAGTACAAATTTACAATAGCTTTGTACGAGACACTAGTTATGGGCCATAGAATGCAATATGGTCGGCCCATAAATCTCTTTCGTATGGTGTGCCAACCAGTTATCTTATTTTGTTTAGTACATATATTTTACTTATTATAAATAGTTTCTTAGGTTGTTTTTCAGAATATTTTCCAATAGTACTCAGAGAACTCAATAATTAGAGAGAAAATTGTGAGGTTATATTGGATATTCTTTAAGAACACTTGTGTCTGAATTTCATCTTTAAACTTGTGATTCTTATTGATGTTGGATTTGCTTGATCTTAATTTTATTGCACAAGTGTTTAATTATGTTCTTCCAATTCATAATTCTTGCATCTACATATAGCACGAGTAACTGAATTCACAACTAGGGATTTTAAAGCCATAAAGAGCTAACGCAGTAAAACCAAATAATTCATAATTCTTGGAAAGTGTGCATACATGTATTTATTAACTCTCTTCATTTTGCATATTTTTTGATGGTGGCGAATATTAGATCCCATCTAATATTACTGTCTTGACCAAAGTAGTATTGAATAGAAATAAAGATTAATTAATATGATTTGATTGATGAGTTCTCATCTAATCAACCAAACTGGGTAGGGGAGGTTGTACTAGGACTGATGGGTAAGGGTTAGTATTGCACACTATGGAGATGGGCCAAGTCACATAGTGAAATTTTCTTCTCACCTTTGACCAAAAGGCTTGGTGAACTTAACTTATCGGCTTGTATGCTACACACTAGAAAAAATTAGGTTATCCAATGATGCTAAATTAGAGAATCATGGGGAACACAAAATCCTAGTTTCTCTCCATATTGATTTCTCTCTTGCAGTATTAAGTTTATTTTTCCATTGATTATTGCACAAACCCTTTTCGGGGAAGTAAGTAGGTTAACTACTCAAATTGCAATCATTAAATTGTCTTGAGTCTACATATTCCCTTGGGTTCGATCCAAACCTTGGTTAGGTTATATTTCTTGAAAATAACCGCTTTATCCTCTAAAAGGAGGCGTAACTTGGGTGCCCATCAAGACTTTGGCGCTATTGCTGGTGAATACAACTAGGCTTAGTTAATTCGTAAGTGATTTGAGTGTTAATATTTATTTCTCATATTTTACCTTTTATTTTGTTTTTGTTCCTTCTTTGGGTGTTAGTGTAGTAGACTCGGAGTCAAGGTAATCCCTTAACTCCATTTGATCCAGAAATCTAGAGAATGTTCAGGAGAATGACCTAAGATAACACCAATAATACAGCCAATGTATCTCTGAATAGGAATCATAATGAAAATGCTGGACATGAAAACCCACCCCCTCCTAAGGATATTGCTCCACAGCCTCAGGATTTTGATGCCAATGGTTACTAGTGGAATCAATATAATCTAAAACCTATGGCTATAGAGGTGACTGGAGCTATTGTGTTGCCACCACTACTAGCAAGCAAAAAGTTCATAATCTTGAGTGGGTTGAATTAGATGCTATAGAATCGGGGGCAATTTGCGGTCTTACTATTGGAGGATCAACATAGCCACCTACAAAATGTTGCATTCGTCTATAAGTGTGTGACGAAAACACAAAATCTGTTTATGGATGCTGTGGGACTTCATTTATTCCCATTAACTCTTACTGGAAATGCAAAACTTTTGCTATCTGAGCTCCCACAAAGTTTGATCACCAGTTGGGAAGATATACATAGGGCCTTTTAGAAAGGTACTTCCCCAGATCGGAGATGCTCAAGTTGAAAGACCAAATCAACAACTTTGAGCTACTTCTTGGTGATTCAATTAGAACTACTTGGGAGCGGTTCACTAAATCCTTGAGGAGTATTCCAGACCACAAAATAGTTGATGATGCCTTGGTAGAGATTTTCTATCGTGCCCTTGATTAGAACAGTCAGGCTTGTGCTACCACTATCATGGGGGGAATGTTCATGTATCATCAATTTGAAAGGATAGTAGAACGGATGAAGAGAGTGGTCAATACTAATCATGCATAGGGACAAATGATGTGCTATTAAAATACAACACATTTGATGACTAAAACAAAGATTTTGCAAGTTCTTAATGTGACTTTTTATGATTTTTATGTATTTTATGTTTGTTTTTGCAGAAAATACAGGTTGGCCTGATTTGGAAAAAAGTAGCATATTTTCTTGAACTTGAAGATCTATGAGACTCACTAAGAGTTGTAGACCAAGCTATGAGTCGTAAGAGCTAGTTATAGTGATTAACATCTTCCAAATATCAAAATCTGAAAAATTGCAGTCAGCCATACCAGCCAAGGAAATTAGCGTAGACTAGACCCCGAGGTAGCTAAATACAAAATGCTAAATGCTAACTATGAAATCCCGATTATGGCTCATAGGTCACCCTACGAGTCATCCTACGAATCATAATTACTGCCGACCAAACTTTGCTTATTTATTTTTAGGTCCCTTTTGTAAATAGTATAAATAGTTTAAGTTAGGGCTTCAAAAGCATACACTATTATTCAGATTAGATAGAGTGAGATTGTAGAGAATATTTTTTAGAGATTTTTCTAGGGTTTAGTGTATATATTTAGGGTTTTACTTTGAAGACCCAATTTAGGGGATTTGAAATCACTTGTAATCAAACTCCATTCTTCAAGCTTGTGATTTCAACATTAACGTAGGTTTTATTCTTCATTTTCTTTGGGCAATTTCTCGATTATGTTTACTATAATGATTATTTATGATTTTTCCCTAGTTATGAGTAGCTAAATCCCCACAACTTAGGGTTGTGGGAACCATGAGTAGCTAGCTTCTAATAACCTAAATTGTTTGCATTTATTTGATTGGATATTTGCATGTATTATCCATTTTCCCTCAGAATGCTTGTTGTTTGGTGGTGGCCAACACCAAACCCAGCCTAGTGTCCTGATCCCGACCAAGATAGTGATGAAAATGAAAAGGAAATGCTTTACAAGATTTGATTGATATGTTCCCATATAATCAATCAAACCCAACTAAGGAGAGGTTAACTAGGACTATGGTTAATAATTAGTTAGCATACTATGGTCGCTGACCAAGTGCCATGGTGAAATTCGACCTTCAACTTCACAAAATGGCTAGAAGAACCTATGTTATCATCCTGCATGCAATGTCACAATTAGGATTATGTTATCTTTAGTATTTGAGTTTGTGAATCATAGGGAACAGAATTCCCAAGTTGTTCCTCAAATTGATTGTCTCTTCGTGGTTATTAGTATAGTTTTCATATTTATTTCATTCCAATTCGCAGACCCCCCCATTCTAGTGAATATAGTTGATTGATACTTGAAATGATTGTTGGTGAATAAATTTAGTCAAACCTTGTAGTCCCTATAGATTCGACCCTAGCCTCTGCTTAGGTTTATACTTAATAGCAATCGCTTTACTATTGGAGCGTGAATAACAAAATTTATGGCAACGTTGTTGGGGAATGCAACTAGGTTTTTGACTTGATTTCACTAGTGGTTAATTCAAGTGTTAATTTCTATGTTCTCTTGTATTTTACTTTTATTTTTGTTTTTGGTGTTTGGTTTGTATTGCAGGTGTATTAGGTTTATATGCCCAACACAAGGAGCCAAGGAAATCCCTTAGTTCCAATTAACATGGAGATCCACCGAATTGCAAGAAGAATGGCTCAAGAAAATGAGGACATTGCGATTGATGAAGTTATTGGTCAATATGATGAAGATGTAGGTAGAGAGGAAAACCCACCTCAAAGGGAGAATAGGCCACACCTTAGGGACTTCAATCAAAATGCTTATGGTTGGAATTAATATAGATTGAACCCTATGGCCATGGACGTCACAGGAGTGATAGTGTTGCCACCACCACCGGCTAATAATAAGTTCGCCGTATCTAGTGGTCTCCTGCAAATGCTTCAAAATCATGGTTTATTCATAGGGCTACCTTCAGAGGATCCATATAGTCGTCTCCATAATGTTGCATTTGTTTGCAAGAGTGTGATGGGTACACAAAATCTTTCAATAGATGTGGTTAGTTTAAGAGTGCTCCCTCTATCTCTGACTGAGAATGTGGCAATATAGTTATCAGAACTCCCACAAAGTTCGATCACAAGTTGGGCCGAGCTACAAAGAGCCTTTTTAGAGAGGAATTTTCCAAGGTCCACAAAGCTAAAACACAAAGATCAAATCAACAATTTTGAGCAATTTCTGGGTGATTTGATTAGTACAATGTGGGAAAGATTCACTAAGTGTTCGAGGATGGTTCTGGATCATAAAATTATTGATAATGCCTTAGCAGAGATCTTTTATCGGGCTCTTAATGAGAATAGTCAAACTTGGGCCGATACCATTATAAGAGGCATGTTTCTTGATCAACCTTTTGTATGAATCGCTGAAAGAATAGAGCAAGTGGTCAAAACAAATAAAGTATGGGGCCAAAGGGATAAAGGTGAAACTAAAACTTCTTGTGTGATAAGCACAAACAATGAGAAAGCAAAGGTAAATGAGGAGCTTATGCAATAACTTGCTTAACTTTGCTCAAGTATGGACTTGGTATTAAAACAAAATCAAGCTAGCGTTCATACAGTGACTCACAAACCTCCCAAGACGCCCATGTATGAAGAATCCTTCTTTGATAAAAACGCTTGCTTTGTGAGTAATCAAGTGGCGAGTCTCCGAAACAATGCCCAAGGGTCCAACTCGGACTATTGAAGGAAAAGTTCCATAAGTCAAGGTCAGAACTATAATAGAGAGAGTACATATAGAGATAATAGTGGTGGTTATTATGAAAGAGAAAGAGTACCAGATGCCGAGTGGGGGTAAAAACATGGATATAGAAATGGTCCCTATGTGTCTCTGCATAATTGTGATGCTGGTTCTAGCAATTCTAGGATTGAGGAAATATTTGACAAGTTATTGAAGAGGGCAGACCATTAAGATGAGACTGTAAAATGGATAAAATTGTATATTTCAAGTATCAATCAAAAGATAGAGTATCATTTAGTGGCCATCAAATTGGAGCAACAATTTGGGCAAGTAACTTCTCAACTGAAACAATGCCAAAAGGAAACTTTTCCAAGTAACACGGTTCAAAATCTAAAGAATGATGGACATTGCATGGCTATTATGACAAGAAGTTGAAAAAGCACCATAAATCCCCCTATGCCTGTGGTGGACAATGAAGCTTCTAAGAAAAATATTGTAGACAAGGTTGAGGTTGCGAAAGAAGGTTTGTAAAGCAATAGGATGCAAAGTGAAAAAGTGAAAGAGCAAGAAAAGGCTAAGATGATCCCAAAACCTCCTCCCCCTTTTCCTTAAAGACTTAAGAAAAAGGAGGAGGATGGTAAATTTAAACACTTCTTTTCTATGTTGAAGCAATTATCCATCAACATCCCCCTTCTAGAAGCATTAGAGAGGATGCCCGGGTATGCTAAGTACATAAAGGATTTTGGTAATGAAGAAGAACACAATAAGCCAAGAGCTTTCGCAAGATCTTCAACAATGTAGTGCCATCATGACCAAATGCCTAACAGAAAAAAGGGAAGATCCCAGTGCATTCACCATTTCTTGTACCATCGATGATGTAAACTTTGCAAGGGCATTATATAATTTAGGACCAAGCATAAACTTGATTCCTCTTGTTGTTTTCAAAATGCTTGGTCTTGGTTCTCCTACTTCCACAAGAATATGATCACTCATGGTGTATAGAACAATTAAGAAGCTAGACGGAATTCTCTTTGATGTATTGTTGAAAGTTGATAAGCTTATCTTTCTGACGTATTTCATGATTCTTGACTATGAGGTTGACTTTAAGGTCTCTCTTATTTTGGGGAGACCATTTTTGGCCAGCAGGAGAGCATTAGTGGACATGGATTTCGGTCATCTCAAGTTCAGAGTCAACAATGTAGAGGTTATTTTTGATATTCCCTAGTCAATGAAGCACCCAAATGAGCTCAAGAGCTAGGTGTGGGCCATTGAGGACTTTTGATGATTGATGATGACTAAATTGAGGCACGATATTAAACAAGGTGCTTATTAAGAGGCAACCCAAGTATTTTCATGTTTTTGGCTTATTTAAGTGTATTAGGATTATTTAAATTGCTAAGTAGTAGATTGATGTTTGTTTTGATTTTTGAATACAGTGAATCAGTTGCATTATTGGGATAATTATATATTTTGAGATGAAGGATTGTAGGCATGAATTGAGTGCTGAAAGTTGGAAGAAAATGGCAAGTGGAGCACTTGCACGACCAAGCCTATGAGTCGTATCTTCCACTATGACTCATAGTCATGCCTCATAGAGGCTAACAGTGTTCGATTAAAATTAGCAAATACTCTACGAGCCAATCATACGATTCGTAGTCCATGCTATGAGTTGTAATTGGGGTTTGTATTGCCTAGGTATGATTATTGAATTTTTCTAAGTGTCATGGTATGGTGCAAAACCAAGACTTACAGGTCGTAGGAAGCCTTATGACTCGTAGTTAGGGTCTTGTAGACTTGACTCAGGGATTTTTAAAGTCAGCCCAGTTTCATTATATAAGGGGTCAAAATTTATTTTGATCCCCAAAATATAACCCAATCCCTAAAATTTTTTCCGAAAATTTTCACCCCCATTGTTTCGATCAACTTCCTGGTATACCCACGTCATTTTTCGACAAACGTTCCGGTGAAATATCCAATACCTAGGGTTTCAGCCTCTTTTTTCTTATTGTGATTATTTGCTCATTATCTTCTCAAAAAGTATGTTCCTTAGTTAAATTTTCCACTCATACTTTTGTGTCTCTTAGAATTCTTGGATGATTAAGTGTTTGGAATTGGTATTGAAAGTACGCATGAGAAAATTTGATGCATAAAAATGAGAATTAGGGTTGTGTCGTTTAAAATTCCCTAATTTGGTGCTAAATTTTGAAACCATTCTTGTTGGTTGGTTGCGATTATGATATCTTACCATGTTTAGTATTGATCATGTGTATGAAATGAATATGTGAGTCTTGATTAAATGGTAGATTTATGGTGGGATGGAAGTTCTGTTGCGGGTATTGCTATGGGGTTGAAAGTGGTATTTTGAGAAACCCTTTGTATCAATATGCATCTAATCCCTATTAACTTCTATGTTTGTATAATGGTGATAATTTTAATGAGTTTAGGGATTCAAAATTTATGGGAATTCTCGAACGTGTGGGAAAGTATATGTTTGCTTTATTGTCGTTTGGGATGAATGTTGGTTTGATTCTTCATTTAAAATATCATGCTTGGGTAATGTTTATGCTTATATGCTTGACTATGTGTTGAAATTTCGCTTCGATGTTGTTTATGTTAGGGTGAATTTTGTATTTCATTTGGTGATTGTGGTTCGTATGGTTGTGTTGAGGGCACCATATGTGTCTAATATTTGCTACTACAAGGGTTGCCTAAGACTCGTGGAAGAACCTATGAGTTGTAGTGGCCCTCTTCTAGGGAATAACAATTACCTGTGGACCCTTAACACTTGTCATACGAGACCTACCTATGAGTCATAGTTTTAACTATGAACCATAATCTTATGAGAATGCCTTTTGTTTAAATTGGTTACTAGAAATTTATTCGAGAGAGCCTATGACTCATAATCTCCACTAAGAGTCATACCTATGCCTCGTACCTATTTTGAGTATGATATTTTCTAAGACACCTTTGTACTACAAGGCCATAGTACAACTCATAGGTCACCCTATAAATCATACCCATGGCTCATACCTACAACCTGCAACTAGTGCAGTGTTGATTTTTTTTGTATGTTTCCTTTTTTTGGTTTTTCTTTGTTTCTTTCTTGGTTTGCAATGATTGATTTAGGGCTGATTGTGAATCTATGATGCAATTTTCAGGAGCAATGCCCCTGAAAACTGGAGGTGCTGCTATGAGAGAACTTAACAAAAGACTAAGGGATAAAGATATGAATGATTAACAATCTAAGGGGTCAAGTGAGAGTGCCTCCCAGTTCCACATACATATTAATGTGGACTAGACTGAGTCAGTCCAATGATGCACCTCAGGATGAAAAAGCGGCAGAGTCATTAGTTGACCCATCATCTCTTTCATTAACCCTCATCATCATCGATAGGGAACTGAGGGTATGCAGGAGGTATATCAGAAGGGACTAGAGCCAAAGGGACAAGGAAAACTTGTCGGACAGTTTCACCAGGAGTCCGACTGAATGACTGAGGGTTGTGTTGAGTTCTTGCTTCAAAGGCAAAGATTGATAAGCATGGGCTCTAGTGGTTATCAGTGTGATTGGCCAAGTATGCGTCACTTGTGGAAAGAGAGTTCTATCTTGCCTATGGCGCTACCATCCTCCGAGATCCTCCCAAGGGGAAGAAGGTTATGGAGCAGCCCAAGTTGTGTAGGGTGTTGGTTCTAGTTCAGAGGGTAGATATATCCGAGGAAACCATTCACTAAGTTCTGTTTGGTCTTAACTATAGGTTGCCATAACACATAACCGAGTATGATAATAAGATTGATAAGATGTGATATGCTATGATCGGGAAGAATATTGATTTAATGAGCGAGCTCCTCATATGGGTCGCGAGCAAGATAGTAGAGGGTAATACTGAGCCTACATAGGTTACCATCCATGCCAATCTTATACTGAAGTCCCACCTCTCTTTTTCGGCCAAATTCTGGTGGGCCATTATCCGGTCACACATCAAGCCTACATTTACGGATAATGACATCACCTTGGACAGGGAAGTGTTACTAGTTATTATCTATGCTAGCTGTGAGATCAACTGGGATTATGTCATGGCGAAGTAGATTCATGAGTCTATACTATGGATGAATACCTTATTGCCATTCCCTATCTTTGACACATAGATTATGCATTGAGGCTGGAGTGCATGTCTCTCTCCATATAGAGCCATATGTTAAGGCTATCCACACTATAGATCCTATCCTTATCAAGGCTGATGAGAATCTAGTAGCCATTTAAAGAGTAGTTCCTCCTCCCATGCCTGAGACATTTCCTCTTGATCCAGCTACTGAGGAGTTGACTCCAGTTCCTACCACCTCCACACTAGTTGCACCAGAGTAGCCTCCAGCAGTAGAGACAAGTGTGACGCTCTCCATCGACACACTTGCACCAGAGCCACCCGTTTCATAGGTTACTTTTGCAAACTTACCCATTATGTGTTCTTTTTTATTTCAGGCTTTGGTATGCAGGTTGAATAGGACAGAGGCCCAGCTGAGCAAGTTGATGAACCAAATCAAGCCATGGGTTCATCTGTAGTATGGGACTTGGAGGAGTGGTCCAAGGCATTCACCCTAGTTAAGTTGGATCAAAGAGTTAATGCAATAGTTGCTAGGGTCGATGATTTCTAAGTCAATGTCCAGAAGAGGCTTAAGGGATCTTATCATGTATACTTGGATGCAATACAACAGGAGTTGGCCAATTCCAAGGCTGACTTGATGATATTATTAGCAGCCCCGTAGGAGGCACTTGTAGGGGAGGACTTGTTTGATCCATTTGTAGATCGCCCTTATGCTCCTGAGAAGAGCCCTCTACGAGAATGATGATACGGAGGTGACCCAAAATTGATAGAGAACTACAGAGGAGGAGGAATAGCTAGAGGAGTAACTTACTAACTTGGCGATGAGAGAGTTTATATAAACAAGGCAGGAGAGGCAGGCTTGGGAGCAACAAAGATTAATAGAGCTAGTACCTTGAGTTCAGTTGCACCCAAGACCATATAGGAGGGGAGATAGAGATACAAGACCGTACTGATGTCGATGCTTGAGTATCATATGTTTGCTACATTTGACCCCATGTTTACTTTTGGATACTTTATTCTTGATAGTATTTCTGGAAACTATATTTTTGTTGTTGTTTTTAGATAATTTGGTTTTTATTACTGTTTGGATATTATGTTTTTGTTTGGTTTTATAATATATATATATATATATATATATATATACTTTGAGGACAAAATATCATTTTTTGGTGGGGTATGGGAAGTTATGGACTTGAGTGAAGTCTGAGTAGCTTGTACTCCATAACTATTTTATTTTTTATATCCCAAGGTTTTCTTGCCATGTTTCTTTTTCCTTGTGGATGATTTTACTTTTATGTTGAAATGGCATGTTTTAGGTATTGTAGATATTTGTGGATATATGGGGATTAATACTTTTGGTATGTATATAGTTTTGAATGATATTATTGAATGTGTGGAAAAATAGGTACCCACAAAATATTTGGGATTGTTGGTTACTATTGCAATCTTGCATGTGATTTGTTTGGCAATGTTTGTTCTGATGAAGTAAAGTCAAGTTGATGCTTGAACCATGACCTATCAGTCTATGTTTAGTATGTTTGCAATGCCACGTGTGTGTGAGCTAATTTTGTCCTATTCATGCATTATATACTGATTCAGATTTCACCTTGTTACTCTGAGTTGGATTGAAGATTTTGTTGATTAGGAAGGGGTATCAGGCTGTTGTTCATTAAGATAGTTCAGTTTTTCCTAAATGACTCACCAAATGAATGAGTTTAACCCTAGTACCAAATGTTTGAGCCTTGCTTGTACCATTTCTTTCTTGATACCTAGCTAGCCCAACCTTCTCTAGTGAAATACATTGATATTGGCCCTGATATATCCTTGAACATGTGAATCTTTATTGAGTCCGAAAAAAAGCCTAAGTTGAGTATGGCTATGCAAAAGTGGCCCTAGTTTAGGGAATAGATATTGTGTACTTCACCTCAGGATAAAAGCCTAAGTTGAGGGAGGCAAATGTTGTGGTATAGTAGCAAAAATGAGATAATTTGATGAAGATAAAAGAAAGAATTGAAAATTATATACCGGGTGAGAGAAAAACAAGAAAAGTTGCCTTAGAATGAGAAGAATAACAAAGTGAATTCAACAATAAGGCACAAGCTAAAAGATGAAAAAAAAATACCTAAAAAGCTTTAAAGGGAAGAATAAGTGATGACAAAGTGAAAATGATTGAGTTATTACAGTGAAGATGTTGAAAAAACATGGTTCAAGGATGACTTTTAGTCACTAGTTGCCCAAAAGTACCTTAAGAAAGCCCCATGAGCCTATATTGCGAGCCTATGATGTCCTGAAGTGATCCTGATCCAACTAGTCTACAGTCCAAAGTGTGAGTATATGGGCAAGCCTACGGTATTGATTATCATTGTATGAATCTTATTTGCAAGAATGAGTATGCTTGCACAGTCCCTCAAGCCTTTGTGATTGCTTGTTGAGTGAAATATAAGGACTTGTTTTCTGTGAAGGCATTTGCACTACATGGTTAGCATATGACTAGTACAGTGATTGTGAATTATTGATGCTCATTAGCCAGTCATAGTTGTATTACTAAATGCATCAATATGCCATGGTTTGTTTGGTATCCATTCGATCAAGTATTTAAAATACTAGTTTGGGTACCTCAGTTGAGATTGAGAGAAGTATATGTTATTAGACTATTTGCAATGTGTTACTTATTGTCAGTGTAGATCGAGTCGTCGCTTGAAGACCAACAACATTTCTAAGCTGAAGGTATTGATGTATTGTTAAAATATAACATATTTGATGCCTAAAACAAGGGATTTTGCAATTTTTGAATGCGACGTTTAATGGTATTTATATGTTTTATGTTTGTTAATGCAGAAAATACAGGTTGTCCTGATTTTGGGAAAAAGTAGTAGCTAAATCTCAAAATTTGAGATATTGAAGCTACGACTCGTAAGAGTTGATCATAGTCATTAACAATTTCCAAATATCAAAATTTGAGAAATTGAAGTTAGCCATACGAGCCAAGGATATGAGTCGTAGACTAGACCACAACTCATAGTACAGATCATAGCAACTAATAAAAAATACCAAGTGCTTACTATGAAAGCCCAATTATGACTCATAGGTCACCCAATGAGTCGTTCTACGAATCATAACTACTGACGACCAAACTTTTCATATTTATTTTTAAGTCCTTTTTGCAAAGAGTATAAATAGTTTATGGTAGGGTTTTAAAAGCATACATTATTATTCAAATTAGATAGAATGAGATTGTATGAATATTTTTTAAAGCTTTTATTGTCTATACTTAAGGGTTTACTTTGGAGACCTAATTTGGGGGATTTGAAATCACTTGTAATCAAACTCCATTCTTCAAGCTTGTGATTTCAACATCAAGGTGTTTTTTGTTCTTTATTTTCTTTGGTTAATTTCTCAACTATGTTTACTATAATCATTGTTTGTGATTTTGTCCTAGTCATGAGTAGCTAAACCCCCATAACTTGGGGTTGTGGGAAACATGATTAGCTAGCTTCTAATAACTCGGATTGTAGTGATTTCTTTGATTGGGTATTTGCATGTAATTTCCATTTTCCTTTGGAATTCTTGTTATTTGGTTATGGCCAACACCAAACCCCATCTAGTGTCATGATCTAGACCAAGGTAGTGATAAATAGGAAAAGGAAATAGGTTACATGATTTGATCAATGTGCTCTCATCTAATCAACCAAAACCAACAATTGAGAGGTTAATTGGGACTATGGGTAACAGTTAGTTGGCACACCATGGTTACTGACCAAGAGCCATGGTAAAATTCGACCTTCACCTTCACAAGAGGGATGGAAGAACCTAAGTTACCATTCTGCATGCAATGTCACAATTACAGTTATGTTATCCAGGGTACTTGAGTTAGTGGATCATGGGAAAAATGATTCCTAAGTTGTTCCTCAAATTAATTGTCTATTCGTGGTTATTAGTATAGTTTTCATATTTATTTCATGCCAATTTGCAAATCCCCCCTTCCAATGCTAGAGAATATAGTTGATTGGTACTTGAAATGATTGTTGGTGAGTCAATTTTGTGAAACCTCAATTTCCTTTGGATTTGACCCTAACCTCTGGTTAGGTTTATACTTGATAGCGATTGCTTTACTGTTAGAGTGTGAACATTAGTAGAGAGATAGAACATCTACCAAAAGTTCATATGCTATCAGTATTGGTTCGGAGCAAGCAAAGATAAATAAGAAAATTATGCAAGAGCTTGCTCGAATCCACACAAGTATAGAGGTGATGATGAAGAAAAACCAAGAGCAAGTCAATATAGTGGTTCATCAACCTCCACGTGCACCCATATGTGGTAAGCCTTATTATTATGAGGACATAAATTTTGTTATTGACCATATGTGGTATTTTCGGACCAACGTCCAAGGGTCCAATCAGGAGTATTGGTGACAAGCTAAAGGAAGAAAAGGATGGAATTTCAATAGAGATAGTGCTTTTTGGGATAACCGCGGAGGATATTATGATAGAAACAGGGGTCTAGAGAGAGATGCAGGTTGGGGTCACAAGAATGGCTTCTGAAATGGCCCCTATATGCCACCACATAACCATGATATAGGTACAAACAATTCAAGGACTGAGGAGATGTTTGATCGCCTATTGAAGAAAGCTGAGACATAGGATGAGACTCTGAGGGGTATAAAATCTAAAATTGCTAATATTATTCAGAAGATTGAGTCTCCTCTATAGCTATCAAATAGCTTGAAAAACAGTTTGGTCAAGTGTTAACTCAACTCAATCAGCAACAAAGGGGTACACTACCTAGCAACATAGTTCAAATCCCTAAGAATGAAGTGCAGTGTATGGCGATTACCACTCGGGGTGGCAAGAGCACCATTGATCCTCTCATGCCAGTTGATGAGGATGATGTTCGAGAGAAGATAGTTGCGACTAAGGATGCTGATGTAGGAGATGATCGTGGCAAGGATCGGGTGAGTGAAGCTACTGACATGCCACAGAAGTTAAAGTGTATTCCTAGGCCTCCTTGTCCCTTCCCTCAAAGAATCAAAAAGAGGGAGGAGGAAGGCAAGTTTAAGCACTTTCTTTCCATGTTGAAACAAATCACCATCAACATCCCTCGCATTGAGGCATTGGAGAAAATGCCATGGTATACAAATTACATAAAGGACTTGGTTACAAAGAAGTAAACTGTGAGTCAGGAGCTCTCCCAAGAGCTTCAGTATTGCAGTGCTATTGCTACGAGGTCCTTAGTTCAGAAGCAAGAAGATCCCGGTGCTTCCACCATACCCTAGACCATTGGATATGTGGAGTTCAAAAAGGAACTATGTGTCTTAGGTACCAACATTAATTTGATGCCCCTTATAGTCTACAGAAAGATTGGATTAGGAGCCCATACTCTAACGAGAATGTTGTTACTAATGGTGGATCATACAATGAAGAAGCCTGTGGGGATACTATATGATGTGTTGGTCAACGTTGAGAAGTTCATAATCCCTATAGACTTTGTTATCCTAGATTGCAAAGTTGACTTCGATGTTCCAATAATCTTGGGAAGACCATTCCTAGCCATTGGGCGAGCACTAGTGGGTATAGAAGCCAATTAACTCAGGTTCAGATTGAACGATGATGAGGTCATCTTCAAAGTTTGTCAATCCATGAAGCATCCATATGATATGAAGAATGAAGTCTGGGAAATTGGTAAAGTCTGAGTAACCAATTTGTCTAAGTCATGCCTTAACATTAAATCAGGCACTATTTGGGAGGCAACCCAAGGTCTTTGGTATAATAGTGTAGTTGTAGGTTTATTTTCAATTTTTGAACTTATAGTTAATTTATTTTCTTGTATTTTGGTTGTAATTTTGGACATTGGGCTACTTGCATTAGGGAAATAGTGTGTTCTATGAAGCATATGTAGCTATAGGGTAAGTTAGCCATATTTGGCTGAGAAGAGCATGGAAGAGTCACCACGACTGGTTTTACAGTCTGTAAAATACTTTACGATCCGTACACCATCTTATAGAGATTTATAGTGAGAAAAAGTTTGTGCACTCCAGTCCACGAGCTAACTTTACGACCCATAGATAAAACTATCGATTGTGCATGTGGCTTGTAGACCCCAGGTAAGTTTCCTGAACTTTTTCCAAGTGTTAAGGGTTTTATAATCACCTTTATGAGTCGCAAATCATTTTATGACTCTTAGAATGACTCATGAAACCGATTCCTGCAATCTAGGGTTTAGATGTTCTATGAAACCACAGTTCATAAGCTGTAAAACACTCTATGGCCCATAATTGGGATTTCGTAGACTCAAGACCCATTAAATTTCAATTGACATGGTCAATTAGGTATAACTAATAGGGTCTAATTATTTTGACCCCATTGCTAAACTAATTACAGATATACCCCACCAACCCTACCACCAAGAGATTCTGACCACCGATGGCAGCACTACCCCACTTTTTAGTATAAATTTTTGTTGACCTACGGTTTAGTTCCTCTTCACCTCCTTCATCTTCTATAACCTAATCACACTACTTGGTAAGTTTTCAATAATTTAAAAACCTTTAATTTGCCTATATTGTATGATTGAGTTGGAATTCATGTTGTGAATAGTAGTTTAGACACAAAACCCATGAGTGAAATTTAAATTATGGTTTTCCATGTTTACATATTTGTCTAAGTTCGGATTTGGGTGTAGTTGCCTTGATGTATGTTTTGAAATGTTTTTGGCACCTATTGAATCACCCATCATGTGTGATGAATTGATTTGTATATGAACTGGTGAGTGATGACATAGGTGTGTAATTTTGTCGAGTAATTGTTCATATGTGGTCAGAATAAGTGCAAAAACATGTCCAAGCATTTTTAATGGGGCAAATATGTTTAATAACATGTTAGGGTATTGGTTGTGGTATGAGAATCATATAGGTATGTGTTGTTTTTGCTTTGATGTTGTTAGAATAGTATTGATATTATCATATGGGGGCCATTGTAATGGGCTTAGAAACTCAGGTAACTGAGTTTTCGTGTTTAGGAGTGGTTTTTAAGACAAGTGAATTATTCCTTGAGTTGTAATTTCCCCTCGTATAAGATTCCAGAAACTTGAAGTTTTTGAGTATCCATCAGATGAGACCTTATATGAGTCGTAGAACACTTCATGGTTCATAGACAGTTCTTTTGATCCTTGTCTGAAAATAAATTCCTTCACAAGAATTCTCTATGACTCAATCTATGACTCGTAAACTATTTTCTAAGTTGTACCTGGTCTCATAGTCTTTTCCAGTGAAAAAAACTATTTGGACTATTGTTTTATGAAAGCTTTTTATGGATCATAGTACAAACTATGGCTCGTAAAGATGCTTTCGTATGCCCTTCTGCAACTTATGATGAATTATTCTTGCATTTTAATTTTTGATTTGTGGGCTAACCAAGGTGCAAAAATGTCCATGTTCAGGAATTATGGCCCCAAAAGCCAAGCATGATGATATCATGGGCTCTTAAGAGGAGGCTTCGAGAGTAACCCTCAGATGATGAGCATGCCATCTAATTGAGTAGCTCACTAGAAGACCTCAAAGTGTACCCAGACCCGAAGGTTGATAGAATTACAGACCAGAGCTGCTACACGAGCTAGGCACCCTCAGGCTCTCATTGTCTGCACCCCCAGTCTGACAAAGGAGGCAATGACAGTAGTAACATATCCCAAATGGCTCCATCTAGAGAGAGGTCCAGCTTTTTGTCAGGCTTAGAGGATGGATCAGAGATAGAGTCTTCCGTATTACCTTGATCATCACCTCCAGATGCTCTATGTAATCGGTGGTACATTGAGGGCATATAGGAGATCTATGTAGAGGGTCAGTAGCAGATAGAGCGGCGAAACCTATCTCACTCCATTAATGAGGAGCCCCGGGCCACATTAGATAGACTCGATAGTGCCCCTAGTCTTTAGGACAAGATGATGAGGTACGAGCTCAAGTGGATGATTTATGCACTCTGGAGATACTCCCCGACTATGTGAGGAAGTTTTATGCTTCATACATAGCCATGGTATACAACACTCCTCACAAGGGAAAGAAGCCCATTACATAACCTAGAATGACCAACACGAGATTGAGGAGCTGGCAGATGGATATATTAGAGAATACCTTTGCCCTATGCTTTTTGGGACAGAGTTCCTTGCTCCTATATCCACCACAGAGGTTGGCTACAAAGTGGCTTAGATGACAGACCCACTAGTGATAAGAGATCTAGAGCGATGAGCTATATTGATAAGATGAGTGGCTGGTTATATTGCTGAGCAAGGTCCAGAACTTGCATAGGTTGCCACTCACTCGAAGCCTATAGTTAAGGCTTTACTCAATTTCCCTGCCAAGTTTTGGTGGGCGGTTGTTCAATTTTTAGCCTACTCATGTTGATAATACATTCAAGCCAGAGCGTCAATCTTGGTTGCAAACATCTTAGCTGGTTAAGATATTGAATCTACCAGCCTCACAGTCGAGCATATTCACGAGGCTTCCCAAAAGAGGTCTATATCCATTGTATTCTCTTTCTTGATATACATGTTCTATCTAGAGTAGAGGGGAGAGAGTTTGCACCAGTTGATTGAGGCTCAGTGTACCTTGGATGCCAACCTTATCAAGGCTTAAGAGAACCTAGTAGCACTGCGGCGAGCACAACACTAGCCTGCTCGTATGCTAAAGATGTTCGCCCCAGCATCACAGCTTGAGGCTTCACAGAATACTGCCACTACTGCTATCACTGAGTATAGGCCTTCGTAGCCAGAGGCAGATGAGGATAGGGGGCCCACTACTTCTATTCCTGCACCACAGGACATGTCATCATAATCTACTCCCGCGAGCATGGCCTACATGTCTGCCATATATATATAGGCCATGGCATAGAGGTTATCTCATGCTGAGTCACAATTAACTCAGCTTATTTACCATATTAGGCCATTGATACACCAAGCCATTTCAAACTCGGAGGGTCACATGTTGGCATTTATGGTGGTTACTATTTAGGTCCGTCTCTCCACAATGGATGCTCGCATTGATGCCTTTGAGGTTAGGGTACAACAGAGCTTGAGTGAGGCTCGGCCATCAAACTTATCGACCATTCGAGAGAGATTCAATAGCTTCGGACTGACATGACTATAACATTTGTGACACCGGTGACACTACCAAAGACTACATTCTCGGTGCATATGGTTAATCATTTTGCTCCTACTGAGCCTGTCCAGTGTTTCCACAGAAAGAGACCCCACCCATATAATGATCTTGATGTAGTACCATTTCAAGTGGGGATAACTAAGCAGAAAGAGCTCGAGCTTGTCTTGAGGGAGTCTATACGAGAGGCAAAGATACGATGAGCTCATAACGTAGAGTAGGTGAGGGGTGCTAGCCCCTCTGGATATAGTACTACTATTGAGGAGACCATATCGTAGGATGATGGTGGCCAGACTCAGCCACATACCAGCGCTTAGGTATCCAGGTATTATTTTTGACCCCTCTATGTTTATTTTGCTTTGATTGTGTATATTGGGGATAATCCATATCTTTTTCGGTGGGGTGTGGCTAGTTATGAACCTTAGTGATGTCTGAGTAACTTGGATCTATAACTACCCAAATTTTAATCCCAGAGATATTTTGCTTGTGTTCTTTTTCCTTGTGGATATGTACATTATATTGATTTAGCATGTTTACGATTTTAGGTAGTATCTGTAGCATATTGTCTGAATACCTATGGCATATAGCATATTGTTGGGTTTTGTTTGAAAATGGTACCTTACAAAAACTCCGGTTAGTAGTCTATATAGCAACCATGTATGTTTTGGTGTGTTAACAATGTTGTTCTGATAAGTGAGGATCATTTGTGTTAAAAAGTATGATCTGAGAAGTCATTTCTTGATAATGTAGTCAGTGCTATGTGAATGTGAGCTTAACTTGCTAAATTCATGTGTTTTGTGCTAATTCTGGACTTACCCTATTACTCCAAGTTGGACTATAGATTAATTGGACTAGGAAAGGATTTAAGGCTTTGTTCATAATAGCCCACTTAGCCTAAATAACCAACAAAAACTATAACATATCCTTTGTTCCTAAGTTTGAGCCTAATATGTACCTATTCTTTGAAGACACTTGATTAACCTAGCCTTGTTAGTGGTAAAATATTGAAATTGGCCCTGGTCCTTCCTTGAACATTGTGTACCTTGACTGAGGCAAAAAGCCTAAGTTGAGGGTGGATACCAAAAGTGGCCCTGGTTCGAAGGATGGATAATGCGTACCTCAACACAAGCTAAAAGCCTAAGTTGAAGGTGGTTGGTGTAAGGATGAAACAAAATATAAAGAAGGGAGTTAGTTATATTGAGAAAAAGGAAAAACTCATGTACTAGATGCAAAAAAAATAAGTAATGCCTTAGTTGTGAGCTAAAAAGAAAAATTAAAATGTGAAAGCAAGGGAAAAGGCTGAAAAATGAAAAGAAAGCACCCAAAAAAGCTTGAAATAGAAGAAAGGGGCAATGAGGTGAAACTAATAGAGTTGGTAGGGAAAAGGTGTAGAAGAACACAGTGTCAAGGAGGGCCTTTAGTCACTATGTTCCCAAAGCCCTCGAGCCAACTTACAAGCCTAGAAAGTCCTAAAGTGATCCTAGTCCAAGTAGTTGCAGGTCTTAGTCATAAGTATAGGGGCAAGCCAATATTATTATGCTTTATGCATGAATATCTTTTGTGAGAGTGAGTGATCTTGCATATTTCGAATGTTATACATGAAAATATCATCGAGTGTTAAACATAAGACTTCTTTCTGTGAGGGAACTTGTATTACACTATTGGCATTAGACTTGTTCAGTGCTTGTGGATTGTTGATACTATCTTACTTGTCGTAGTTGTGTTGTAACATACACTAGTCAGTGTTTGTTTGCTAGATGGCTATCTGATCTTGTTTTGAAAATATGGTGTGGGCATCTGAGTTTGAGATTGATGTGATGTATGCCATTTGGCTGAGTTCTGTGTGTCACTATATTATCTATAAATATTGAGTCTGTTGCTTGAGGACATGTAACAATTTTAAGTTGAGGATGTTGATGTGCTGTCAATTTACAACACTTTTGATGCTTAAGCTTGGAATTTTGTGTGTTCTTAATTCAATGTTAGTTGGTTTTTTGTGTTTTTATTTTATGTTTGCAGCACTTCAGGTCTGGCCTTGATTTTGTGAAGAAATATACAAGTTGCTAAATTTTTAGGAGATGTGAGAACCTTTATGGACCATATATCATTCTATTGGTTGTGAAGTGGGTTTCGTGGACAATTCTAGTGAGGGGCTATTTTTTGAAGTTGATTGATACTCCCAAATGTACATTCCAAAAGGAATAGTGAAATGGTCGTTGATCAAATATAGAACTCAACCATGGTTGAGGTCGATACCATAGGGAATGCGTGAGAATAAATCTATTAGCACCCTTTTTTAGATGTAATATAGATTCCCAAAATAAAAACCCATAAAGTAAACAGAGGGTTTTGGTTTTTGCAAACTAAATTATTAAAATAAAGTAATAAAAGAGTATAAAGACTACTGGAATTCAACAATTAATGCTAAGCTAGGATTGTGTTCCCCATGATATCTAACACGATAGCCGAATCTACATGGTAAACTCATTCATGATTATGTGTACAAGACCTAATAAGTTATGTAATACCTAATTCACCTTTCGGTCATTTATAGATACATTTCATTCATCACCTTTTGATCTTAGAATGCATACTTACTAACCCTTGTTATTGACCTTAGAATACTCTCACCTCTCAGTCTCAAGTACTCAAACTAGGTTAAAAACCCCGAATTTCTATTGTAAAGACTTTTCCTAATCAATACATCCCTTTCAGACATATAATGAATACATGCTTACCCTAATGCGTTGACTTATTAAGGAAGAAGTTAAGGTGAAGAATACTACGATATATATGCTAATCAATCCTGAGATTTACCCCATATTCGTCTATCTTATTGATTTGTTATAGTTCCCACAATCCTAGTGTAGGTTTAGCTAGCATATTAAAGAAAGATTGCCCACAACAATATAAAGACGTCATGGTAATGAACTTACTATTGAAGAATTAATGATCCACAGATTACAATCTCAAATAAGATAATTAAAATCCAAGAGTTCAATGAAATTGAAAGCAAAATAGTATTCTT
>JAOTQJ010191155.1:0-13356 GCA_025642045.1 Solanum sejunctum
AGGAGTACATGATATCCATCTGTTGTTACCAAGCTCCAAGTTTCTTCGAAGCTTTGTGTGTCTAGAGATTATATTTTTATATTGTATAGTTAGTCGAGACGGGGACTTTCCTGACCCTTATTAGATACTTTTCCTTTTTTAGAGGCTTTGTAGACTATGTAAATTAAAGTGTGGTCATGTCTTGTACTTTAAACATCGTGGCCCCTACGACCTAGCCATATGCATCTCTTTTTGGCTTGTTCTCACTATTTACTTTCTTAAAGGCATATTCAATGTAGGAATCCCTTATAATATGTATAGAAAATGCATATATACAGGTTGGTTCTCCTAGGCCTTATCGGCAACGGGTGCCAGTCTACCCTAACGGGACTTTGGGCTTGACAGGAGTAGCACCAAAGCGGATCGTCCTAGGGAGTCTATAAAGTTGTGTCTATATAGAATCTTATTTATCGATATGTTGTGCACCACATTTATTAGTAGGAGGCTATGTGGCATTTAGGAGTTCTCACTTTCTTTTCATTCTTTAGATCGTTCCATAAAGCCAAGTATAATAGGTGTATTATGTCTAACTCCTAAATAATTTTATACAACAAGTATGCCTGAAACTAGGCAAAACAAAGGTAAAGGGAAGGGAGTAAAAGTGGTGGTTGGTATACCCAGTCAGGTGAGATAACGAAATGAGGTTCAAGAGTAGTCTCTGTCACAGATATCTCCAACCCCGCCAGCTCCTGATGAATCCAAAAGTAGTGAAATTTCCCCAGAACCACCTATTATTGCTACTATACAGGATCTGAGTACTGCAATCCAATTATTTACCAGTATAGTTGCTGGCCAAAGTCAAAGACAGGAGGTTCGATTATAGGTGCAGGTTGTGCGAATAGGGTAGTTGGCACAAGGATACGTAATTTTCTTAATTTGGACCCCCCATCCTTAAATGGGCCAGATCCTAATGAAGATCCCCAAAACTTTATTGACCAAATTCAGCTCACTTTCGATATTATGCATGTGAGTGGTATAAAAGGTGTCAAGTTAGCGATATATAGGCTGAAGGGTGTGCCTATATTATGGTATAAATCTTGGAAGCAATCTAAGGGTATAGATATACCCCCAACTACCTGGAAGGAGTTCAAAGAGGCATTTCTTGACCATTAGCGATCAGAGATGCCAATGCAGATCAGTTATTAAATCTCCACCAAGGGAATATGAGCATGAGAGAGTATAGTTGTCAATTCAATTCCATGGCGAGGTATACTCCTAATATAGTTACTACTATGGTAAATAGAGTTCATCGATATGTCGATAGATTGGATACATATCTGGTCAGAGATCGTACCATTGCTTCCTTGAATAAATACGTAGATATAGTAAGGATGTAAGCTTTTGCATAGAAATTGGAGGATAAGAGGCAAGGATGAGGACACAAGAGTTAGAGAGGGCACAATCCAAGAGGGTCAGGTCTACAGGACAGTTTACACAATCTCAAGGAGAGATTAGGCCTTGGTTTTCTAATAGATCACTTTGGCCAACCTCCTTCTCCTCTACAGCTAGTGATCCATCACAACTTCTAGGGTCTAGGAGAAATTAGTTTGGTCGAAGAAGTGAAGTGCAAGGCGCTCGAATAATAGAGTATTCAGCAGGCAAGCGAATGACCCCTATGCATCCTTGTAAATAGTGTGGAAGAACCCATTCAAGTATATGCCATGTTGGGACAGACTCTTGTTATTGGTGTGGTGTGCCAGGGTATATGATAAAAGATTACCCAAGGAGGCTTATGGTTGATGTATCACAATCTAATGGGTAAGTTGTTGCATCATCATCGTCAGTTGCTCCATTAGGTAGGGGTCAGCAAGCACCTATGGGTAGTGGTAGAGGTGTTAGAAAGGCAGCTAGCTCTAGCAAAGTCCAGAATCGCACTTATGCTCTAGGTAGTCTACAAAATTTGGAAGCTTCACCTGATGTGGTCACAAGTACATTGTCCATTTTTCACATAATTTATATGCATTAATTTACCCTGGTTCTATACTATCACACATTACACCACTAATTGCTGGGAAGCTTAAGAGAACACCAAAATTATTGAACAAACCATTTGACGTATTCACACAAACTGGTGAATTTATTATGGCTTGAAGGATTTGTTATGACTGTGTAGTAATTGTTTGTAACCGTGACACATTAGCTGACCTTATTGAGCTAAAAATAGTGGAAATTGATGTTATAATAGGTATGGACTGGTTAGCTTCTTGCTATGCCACAGTGGATTGCCAAGCTAAGAGAGTGTACTTTCACTTTCCTAATAAGGCAGTTCTTGAATGAGAAGGTAATATTGGGGCGCCAAAGAGTAAGTTTATCTCTTATTTTAAAGACTGAAAGATTATATATAAGGGGTATATATGTCATTGAATTAGGGTGAGGGATACTGAGACAGAATCACCAACTCTTCAATAAGTTCCATAGTGAATGAAATTGTTGATGTGTTCCTTGACGAACTTCCAGGCTTACCTCCAGAACGAGAAATAGATTTTGATATTGACTTACTTCCAGAAACTAACCTATTTCCATTACTCCATATAGAATGGCCCCGACAGAGTTGCATGAATTAAAGAGGAGTTAAAAGACTTATTGGAGAAGGGTTTTATAAGACCTAGTGTGTCCCCTTAGGGTGCACCAGTGCTATTTGTACACAAAAAGTATGGTACCTTGAGAATGTGTATTGACTATCGATAATTGAATAGGGTGAAAATTAAGAATAAATACCCCTTCCCCAGGATTGATGATTTATTTGATCAGTTACAGCGTGCCAAATGTTTTTCAAAAATTGATTTGAGATCAGGTTATCACCAAGTGAGGGTGAAGGAGAAAGATGTACCTAAGACTGCTTTCAAAACATGCTATGGTCACTTTGAATTTCTTGTTATATCATTTGGGCTAATGAATGCACCAGCAATTTTTATGGATCTGATGAATAGTGTATTCAAGCCATTCTTGGATGTGTTTGTGATAGCATTTATAGATGACATTTTGGTATATTCAAAATCAGAAGAGGACCAGACAAATTACTTACGACAAGTGTTACATGTTCTTCGTGATCGACAGTTGTATTCCAAGTTTTCTAAATGTGAATTTTGGCTATATTCAATAGCACTCTTGGGTTATATTGTGTCTGATAAGGGAATAAGGATTGATTCACAAAAGATAGAGGCTATGAAAGATTGGCCAATACCAATAATACCCACGGAAGTTCAGAGCTTCCTAGGTTTGGTAGGTTATTACAGGAGGTTTGTTGAAAGTTTTTCTTCTATTTCTACACCTCTAACAAAGTTGACACATAAGGCAATCAAGTTCTAATGTAATGATGCATATGAAAGGAGCATCCAGGAGCTAAGAAATAAGCTAACATTTGCACCTGTGCTAATACTTCCAGAAGGCATCGAGGGATATGCAGTGTATTGCGTGCTTCAGGAGTTAGCTTAGGATATGTACTGACATAGTATGGTAGGGTAATTGCTTATACATCTAGACAACTATAACCATATGAGACAAATTACCCAACACACGATCTTAAGCTGGCAGCGGTTGTGTTTTCTCTGAAAATATGATGCCACCATTTGTATGGGGTTCACATTGACATATATACTAATCATAAGAGCATATGATACATCTTTAAGAAGAAAGACCTAAATTTAGGATAGTAGAGATAGCTAGAGCTAACAAAAAATTATGATATTGATATACTATACCATGTGAGGAAGGCAAATGTTGTAGCCGATGCTCTGAGTCATAAGGCAATCATGAATACTGGTGACCAAGCTATAGTAAGTCAACGAGTGGCTAAGGATCTACATTAGCTAGCCAGTTTGGAAGTTCGACTTCTTGCAACTCCAAAGGAAGAGGTTATTATGCATAATATAGCAGTGTCTTCATTAGTAATGGAGGTGAAAGAAAAATAGTTTGAGGATCCTATTGTATGACAACTTAAAGAAAAGGTAAGTCAAGGTACTATAATAGGCTTTGACCTTACAGAAAATGGAGTACTGTACTACCAAAATAGATTATGTGTGCTTGATATTAATGGCTTATGAAAGAGAATAATGGAAGAAGCCCATTATTCCTGATATTCTATCGATCTAGGATCAACTAAGATGTACCATGACCTGAAGGAAATGTTTTGGTTGGGAGGCATGAAAAAGGACCATGCAAAAATTGTGGCTCAATGTCCAGATTACCAACAAGTGAAAGTAGAACACCAAAAGCCAGGAGGTTATATGCAGTGTATAGAACTTCCAACATGTAAGTGGGATATGATCAATATAGATTTTGTGACTGGTTTGCCTCGCTCATTGCAGAAGTTTTACTCCATACGGGTAATAGTCGACAGACTCACAAAGTTAGCCACTTCTTGCTAGTCAGGAGTGATTATACAGCTGAAGAGTATGCCAAGCTATACCTCAAAGAGATAGTTAGGTTACATGGAGTCCCAATCTCCATTATATCTGACTGAGGAGCTCAATTCACTGCAAATTTTTGGAAGTCATTCCAAAGGAGTTTAGTGACACAGTGAATTTGAGTATAGCTTTCCACCCTCAAACAGATTATCAAGCAGGATGCCCTATTTAGACACTTGAATATATGTTGCAAGCTTGTGCATTGGACTTTAAAGGTAGTTGGGTGGACTATTTGCCACTTATTAAATTTGCCTATAATAATAGCTACCATGTGAGTATCAAGATGCCACCATATGAAGCTTTGTATGGAAGAAAATGTAGATTGCTAATTGGATGGTTTGAGGTAGGTAAAACCACCTTACTTGGGCCAAATCTAGTACAACAAGCCATGGAAAAAGATAAGGTAATACAATAGCGGCTAGAAATAGCCCAAAGTCATCACAAATCATATGCAAATGCTAGAAGGAGAGGATTGGAATTCTCAGTAGGAGATTGGGTATTTTTAAACGTGTCTCCAATAAAAGGGGTTATGAGATTTGGTAAGAAAGGAAAACTGAGCGCATATTAAATAGGGTCATATCAAATTATTAAGAGGTTCGGGCAGGTTGCATATGAGCTAAATCCACCCCAAGAGCTTTCAATAGTTTATCTAGTTTTCCATGTATCCATGCTTCGGAAATGTATAGGTGACGCATCCCGTATCACTCCTATTGAGACATGTAGGTTGCAGAAGATCTCACTTATGAAGAGATACCTGTTGCTATTCTGGATCATCAAGTTAGGGAGCTGAGGGATAAAGAAATAACTTCAGTGAAGGTACTTTGGAGAAATCAGCAAGTAGAAGAGATAACTTGAGAGGCTGAGGATACGATAAAGTCAAAATATACTCATTTATTTGAAGCTAAAGAGGACGCCCAACATGTAGAATTGGAACATGAATAGGCGTGATTGAATACATAGTTTATTATCAAAGATTTATTTAAATAAAGGTTTATACATGGTTAATCTACCCAACTATGCTAACATTCGAGGAAGAATGTTCCTAAGGGGGGGAGGATATAACACCATACATTTTACATGTACTAATGCTATGTGATGAATCATGATATGGTCTAGTCAAATTAGCGTCAATTCTTGAAAGTGCTTGAATCTCGTGTTAATGGGCGATATGGGTGTCTAATGCTTAAGAGGGTCGAGTGTATATATGTTTTGAGTTAAATTGAGGATATCATAACCCTAAATAAAGTAAGAGAATCAAGGTGTTTGTATGAATTAATAATCTAGAAGGTGAGTCACCTACTTGCTTAGCTTAAATTTGCAAGCTAAACGGAGACGAGGCCGACGTCAAATTTGCCCAAGTCCAATTATGAATAAAATTCATTTTAAGGGAGTAATTTTATCCTATGTTTTAGAATCACAAATGGACCTTATTTTCAGTCCAAGAATAATGTAAGAAGGGCCTAAGTGTAACACAAACCACTTGTCTATTTGGGCCAAAAACCAACTAAGAAAAAAGCTGGAATTGGCAGCCAAAGTCCATCCGATTTGATGCCCATTTAGGCCCAATTTTGGGGAAATAACTATTGAATAGTCATCCTAATTATATGTGATATTCTTTGGTTAATAGGTCAAAAGAAATTCTGCCAAATAGATTCATAAAAGGGGTCAAAACAGTTCCCCAATAATTTTCCACTTGCACAGAAAAAAAATTGGCTTTACTCTCTAAGTTTTCTCTCAGCATTTCTTGACTTTGTGCGGCAGCCAAAAGGATCTTTTAGGGTTCTTAGGTAGGATCTCAACTTTGAAGATAAATTTAAGTGATCATAGTTGTGTTTTTAGTAAGGTTTCTTCATGAAAATCAAGAAGTATATGATAGTATGCTATGCTGGAAATTCTGGACAGCATGTGTTTAGAAAATTGTTGCACACTTGCCTTTTGTTTCGGTGACTTCTATGTGCTTTGTGAGATATATTATGAAGATAATCTGATGGTATTAACATGGTTTGAGTTATAGATAGTACCCTAAGATTGATGCCCTGATTTTGGTGTCATTTAAATAATGCATTTTATTGTGCTATCTTAAGTGTAATATTGATTGGAATTTGTGGGTAGTTGGATGGAAGGCTATTGGCTCACATCCGTCATGACTTCTAGGGTGATGTTCTAAGACTGTATTATCACTGTTGGTATGTGTAAATGTTATTGGAATAGTTTGGTTAGAGTTGGAACAGGTTTGGAGTTGTCGACGTCAAAATGTAGCGAGGGGGGAAGGGTAACGTTATGCTGTCCATTTGCAGGTTGTATAGGATTGTTATATGTTATGCTTTGTGGGATGTTGTAAGGATGTTAAGGGTCTGAAATGAGTTGTATATGATGTGTACACAAGAATTGTGGCAACAAAATACAATTATAAGTGACAATATTGAAGGAATGCCTTTGGGGCAATAGTTATAAGCATGCTGTCTGGACGTTAGTTTTTATGATACTGACTGCCTAGAAGTGTTGTGTTGCTACTAATACTAGTCTTATTGACTAATATGCTGTAGATAAATATTTGAGGGAAAAGTAGCCACTCCAAGGTAGTAAGAAGGTCATACAACAAGGTATGTAAGGCTACTTGATTTCGTATCATTTGGCATGAAACATAGAGTCCTCCTTGGTAGATAAAGGTAATTGCCAACTCCAACACAACTATTAATCGTGTCTCTCTATTTTTTTCACATATTCATATGCTCTCATACATTGTCACTTTTAAATCAACATATACACGTGAATACCAAGTTAGATGAGTTCTTGTTGCTAAATAAAGTTCACGAGTTGTTTCACCTCATACGCATTTCATTGTGTATGTGACATGCTCTATTCATTGTCATATTGTCTTGTATGATTATATATATGTCATATATTGTATAAATAGCCCTAAAGCTCTAATATTTTGACCACTAAAAGAATCATATGAAAAGTAATTGAAAGATAAAGTATATTGTTTTGATGGGTGGTAGCCCGAGGGGTGAAAGAATCACCTAGCTAGGGACAATCTTATCACTGGTGGTAGCCCAAGGGGTTAAGGAAGAACCTAGCCAGGGACGATCCTGATATAGTTTAACCACTTATCAGCTGGTCATTTGTGTTACATTATGTTCACAGATTATACAGTAAAGGTAAAGTAATCTAAAGAACATAAAGTATAGGATTCTAAAGTATATCTAAAGGTAATCTCTTATTCCACAATAGTGCATAGTTTCATTTGAAGTTGTTACTTCATATATAGTATTTAATGCCTTACATACTCAGTATATTATCTCATACTAATGTCCCTTACGCGGGACTTGCATTTTATGCTGCTGGTACAGGTGCTAGTAGATCTCCCCAGTAGAGTCCAGGACATCCAGCTACTATTACCAAGCTCTAGGTTGTTTCGGAGCTTTGTGTGTCTCTAAATCTTATATATTTGTATTTTGTAATTAATTGAGGTAGGGCCTGTCCCGACCCTTATTAGATACTTTATCTTATCTAGAGGCTTTGTAGACTATGTAAATTAAAGTATGGTCATGTCTCATACTTTTAACATTGTGGCCCCAACGGCCTAGTCACATGCATTTCTTTTTGTCTTGTATCACTGTTTACTTGCATAAAGGCAGGTAAATATAAAAATCCTTTATAAAATGTATAGAAGGTACATAGATATGAGTTGGTTCTCCCGAGCCTTATCGGTAATGGGTGTCGGTCCGCCCTATCGGGACTTGGGGCGTGACATATGGGCAATCTAGCTTATATTGATTATGGTGGGAAAGAGTGGCTAGAGAGGTTCACCTGTTGGATAAGTTGGAGGTTAGATTGAATGAAGTTGAAATGGTGGTATAGAAGTTGTTGATTGTTCTAAATCTTTTTTTATTGAGAAAGTAAAGTCAAAACAAGATCTTAAGCCCGTTATGCTTGACTTAAAGATCTTATTGAAGGATGGTAAAGTAGTGATTTTCTCCCAATGGGGAGATGGTGCCCTTAGGTACTAAGGTAGGTTATGTGTGCCTAATGTTGATGACTTAAGGGAGTTGATCTTGAAGGAGGCTCATAATTCATCCTATTCCATTCGCCCCAGTTCTACAAAGATATATAGAGACTTGAGGGAGGTTTATTGGAGGGATAGTATGAAGAAGAATATTGCAAAATTTATATCTGGGTATCACATTTGCTAACAAGTGAAGCCCGAACATCAAACGTCAGGTGGCGTAACCCTAGACATAGATATCCCTACTTGGAAGTGCGAAGAGATCAAAAAGGATTTTCTGGTTGGGTTGACTAAGACTAGAAAATACTTTAACTCTATTTGGGTTCTTGTGGATAGAATGACAAAGTCAGCTCACTTTCTACAGGTCAAAACCACTTATGGCACCGATGATTAAGCCAAGTTGTTTATATATGAGTTGGTTAGATTGCATGGGGTGCCATTGTCTATCATTTCGGATCATGGTGATCAATTCACTTCTGACTTTTGGAGGTCTTTCCAAAGAAGTCTTGGTACCAAGGTTAAGCTTAACAAAACTTTTCATCCTCAAATGGATGGTCAAGATGAGAGGACAATCCAGATTCTTGAGGATACACTTAGAGCTTGTGTTTTAGAGTTTAAGGGTAGTTGGGATGAGCATCTTCCACTTATTGAGTTTCCTTATAATAATAGCTACCACTCAAGCATTGGCATGGCCCTCTTTGATGCTTTATATATAGGCATTATAGATTCCTGTTTGGGTGGTTTGATGTGGGAGAGATTGCATTGCTAGGTCCAAATTTGGTTATGAAAGCCTTAGATAAGGTGAGGTTCATAAAAGAGAGATTCAAAAGAGCCCAAAGTAGACAAAAGTCCTACTTCGGTGTGAGGAGAAGAGAACTTGAATTTAAGGTCGGTGGTTGGGTTTACTTCAAAGTCTCAAAAGTCCCACCTATGAAGGGTGTGGTCTGATTTGGCAAGAAAGAGAAACTGAGCCTAAGGTTTGTGGGACCTTATATAGTTTTTAGGAGGGTTAGTGAGGTTGCATATGAGTTAGAGTTGCCTATGGAGATGAATTTGGTTTATTCGGTCTTCCATGTGTCCATGTTGAGAAGGTGTGTGGGTGACCCAATTGCTATAGTGACCTTAGAAGTACCTATGAGGAGGTCTCGGTGGCGATTTTTGATAAACAAGTGAAGAGATTGAGAAATAAAGATGTAACTTCCGTCAAGGTCCTTTGGAGGAATCAACAAGTTGAAAGTGCCATGGGGGAAGCCGAGGTGGACATGAAAAAGCAATACCCTTATCTCTTCCACTCTACTTAAGCTGAAGGTAGCAATTTAAGTCCCCTATATGATTTAAAGTATTAAGTTTCATCCCTCATGTCATTTTACATGCATTTATGTGCTATGGTAGCAAGTTTATGGTGATTTTTGACATTTATGTTGACATTTTCAAAAAATGATGTTTAAATGCATTTGTTGCATTCATGTCAGGTTGAAATCTTCATAGTTACTTTTCTTACGCATGTTTCTATGATGTTCGGGGATGAATGTTCCCAAGGGGGAGATATTGAAGCACCCTTCTTGTACTTTGAAATTCCTCATAATCATAATTTCCTTATAATTCAAAATTCATGCGTGATTTTAAAAATCTGACTTCATATTCTCAAATAGGGGCCAAAATTCAGTGGGAAATAGGTATAACCCAGATTTTAGAAGACCCATAGTGAAAAATAATTTTTGCTAATTTGATGTTGTCCAGTGGCTGTCCGCGCCCAGGGCGCGATGCACCTAGGGCGTGCCACTATGTAAATTGTAGTTCGCATATGGTCCGCATCGCGCTAAGGGCTCAGACCAGTGCAATATTTTCCTTACTTTTTCTATTTTGGCGAAGGGCATTGGGGTCGTAGCCCCATACCCACTTAAACGTGAAATCACCCAAACTTAGCCATTTTTCAGCTCTATAACTCACAAAACCCTCTCTAAAACATCTTTAGACTCTATTAATTCTCTCATTAAAATCTAAGGATTTCAAGCCCAATTTTGGGACTCAAGGAGTCATTTGAAGCTCTAAGTCTACAGCAATTTCACCTCAACAAATTCAAGGCTTAAGGTATATGGGTCTTCATCCATAGGTCCTTAAGGTATATGGGTCTTCAAATTTATGGGTTATATTATACTCTATGGTTCGTAATCAGGCTCTCATACATTATTGTTGCAGAATTGGACGTGTGATCTACGATGCCCTTCTTCTAAGATCCTCAGGGCAATAACTCATACAATAGTTCATCACCCGTCTGTATGTTCGTAGAACAAACTTTAGAAGATCAGCCCCTCACTAGAATTGTCCGTGAAACCTACTTCATGACCTGTAGAATGAACGACAACCCATAAAGAGTCTTGTGCATCATCAAAAATTAGCAACTTCTGCATTTTCTCTCCAAAATCAATGTCAACCTTGGAATCCTGCAAACAAAGCACAAAAACACACATAACCTACTAATATTGCATCAAAACACATAAAATTCTATGTTTTAAGCATAAAAAATGTTGTACTTTTACAACATATCAACATCCTTAACTTAAAATTATTGCTTGTCCTCAAGCGACATACTCGATCTATATAAGTAGCACAATAACACACTGACATCCACCTATGGAATACATCACAACAAATTCAAGTTTAGATACCCACACCACTTTTCAAAACAGAATTATATAGCCATCCAGACAACCAACACAGACTAATGCATGTGACAACATAACTATGATAAGTGAGATACTATCAATAAGCTAAAATCACTAAGTAATCCTAGTGCTAACAACCAATGTAAGTACCCTCACAGAAATACCTCGCTCTCAATGATGTTTTCTTGTATAATATCTGGACTATACAAAATCACTCACTCTCACAAAAGATATTTATGTATCATGCCTAATACCCTATGCTTGCCCCTACACTCATGACTAAGAACTTTGACTACTTGGACTATGATCACTTTTGGACTTTATGGGCTTGTAATGTAGGATCAAGGGGTTTTGGCATGATATTCTAGGAACATATTGAGTAACGGTCTTCCTTGACACTGCATGTTTTTGCAATATTTAGCTACCAACACTATTATTTTCATTCTACACCATTCTCCCTTTTTCTCCTATCTTAAACTTTTGTGGGTATTTTCTTTTCATTTTTCAGCTTTTGTCTTGCTTTTACAGTATCTTTTTCCTTTTTAGCTCAAACTAAGGCATCACTTATTTTTCTTGCACCCAATAGTTGATTTTTCTCCTTTTTCTCTATATCACTAACTTTTTCCCTTATTTTTGTGTTTCATCCAACACCAACCACCTCAACTTATGCTTTTGGATTGAATAGAGGTGCACATTATCCGTCCTCAAAACCAGGACCATTTTTTGGTAGCCACCCTTCAGCTTAGGCTTTTTACCTCAATCAAGGAGCATAATGTCCAAGGAAGGATTGAGGCCAATTCTAAGATTTTACAACCAACAATGCTAGGTTAATTAGGTATTTATAATGGATAGGTACATGTCAGGCTCAAACATTAGGATCATGGGATATTCTGTAAATTTGGTGGTTAATCAAGCTAAGTGGACTTTTAAGAACAATGTCCTAAGATCCTTTGCTAATTCATTTAATATACAGTCTAGCTTAGAGTAATAGGGTAAGTTCTAAATTAGCGCACAACAAATGAATTTAGAAAATTAAGCTCACACTCACATGACACAAATTACATTATCAACAAAAGACTCTTATGTCATGTTTTTTATCTCAATTTAAACCTCACTTATCATAATAAGCATTGTAAACACTCTTAAACATGCATGGTTTCTGTCAAGACTAACTAATTAAAATTATTTGGTGGGGATCATTTTTCACGCAAAACACAAACAAAACATGTATATACCACAATATCAATACTATATGCTACAAATACTACCTAAAACATCCTAAAAATGTCAATTCAATAGAAAGTAAATATCCAATAAGGAAAAAGAACACAGGCAAGAAAACTCTAGGATATAAAAAATTAGGGTTATTATAGATACAAGTTACTCAAACTTCACTGAGGCTCATAACGCCCACACCCCATTGAAAAGGATGTTCATTTTCCCTAATGCACACAATCAAAGCAAAATAAAGTACAAGGTGTCACAAAGTATACTTGGGCGCTTATACGCCGGTATGTGGCTAAGTCTGATCACCCTCCCGCTGCATAGTAGCCTCCTCAGTAGTAGCACACTCCATAAGGAGGGGATTGAACCCCTCACCTACTCTAGCTCATGAGCTCGTCGTATCTCTGCCTCCTATCTTGAGTCTCTAAAGACAATCTCGAGGTCCTCCTCTATCAAGTTCATATGAAATCGTACTATATTAGGATTGTCATCCAGGTAGGGCCTCTTCCTATAGGAAGACTATGTGTGCTCATCAAGAGCAAATAGATCCACTAGTGGCTCTGAAAGAGAGGTCTCTAGTAGTGTAATTGGTGTTTCCAGTGCTGCTATCATGTTGGCTCAAAGCAAAAAGGACTCCATCTATAGGGCTGTGAAATCTATTGTTTGGGCTGTACTTAAGCTTTATAGAATCCTCATTTTGAAAACATCAATGTGGGCATTCGTGTCACAAAGATGATCCTGAATAATAGCGACCATGTATACCTACATGTGGCCCCCTGCCTCTCTTAATCACCTAGAGGACCTAAGACCTAATCTGCTAGACTAGCTGAGTCAAATATGACTCAGCATGTGATAATCTCTGCAACAAGGCCTATATAGATATGACAAACACGTATTCCTTGCCTGCGGGAGCAGCCTATGAATATAGTAGCCTGTGGTGCAAGGGCAAAAGTAGTGGGCCCCTTTTCCTTATCTATCTTATTTTGCAGGGGCCTCTCCTATGTAGCAGCAA
>JAOTQJ010191155.1:13456-36284 GCA_025642045.1 Solanum sejunctum
TATTGGCAACTAGCACTGTACAATTCAACATCAAGGTATTATCGACAAGTGTCACCCTAATTTATGGTCTAACAACCACCTACCAAACTTTGGAAGGAAAATTGAGATAAGCCTTGACAATAGGCTCCCAGTGTTTTACAACCTATGCAAGTTCCGGACCTTGCTCATTAATCAACCCAGCCACCCATCTTATCAAGCCAACTCTATGATCAGGATCTCTTATCACCATCAAGTCCCTCATCTGCCCTACTCTGTGGTAAAACTTAGTAGTGGATCTAGAGTAGGGAACTCTGGCCTAAATAGCATACAACGGATGGTAATCTCTGAAACATCCACCTGTCGGCCCCTTACTCTAGTCTCGGTCAGTCTAGGCTAGCGAGGTGTTTCTTTCCTTTGGGAAGAGTATTCTGAATAGTGGCTAAATATGATGCATAGATCTCCCTCACCATGGTCATGGAGTATCGGCCGAGTGATCTGCTCAGCTACTGGTAGCCGTACCTGCTTTTGGTGTCCTAGAGACTAGGGCACTATCGAGTCTGCTCAGGGCTCCTTATAGATAGAGAAGGTTAGATTGCCCCATTCGGTAGTCTGCACATCCTCTACGTAAATATCCTGCATGATCTCACCGCACCACCAACTAGTAAGAGCATCTGGTAGAGATGGTAATGCCCAAAGTGCAGCAGAGGACTCCATTTCTGACCCATCACCAAAGCCTGAGCTGGACTCCTTTTTAGATGGACTTATCTAAATAGAATTCCTCTTGTCATGGCCTCTCTTATTAGACTTGGGAGTTTGAACGACAAGAGCATGAGTCTACCCAACACTGGCAGCAATCCTCATCTATTGTCTGTCAGCCTCTATGCTAGGCTAGATGCTGAGTTCCTTTAGTGAACCACTCTGTGTGAGAGTCTGCTCATCCTCCGAGGGCTTATCTTGGAGCATCCTCTACATAGCCCTGATTTCCTCATGTTTTTCTTTTAGTACCATAGTATCTTAACATAGATATTTACACACCTTGGTTGGCCCCACAGTTAAAAAAAGAGATATAAAATCAACTCTGACTTAGTTGCAGAAGGGTCTATAAGTGTACCTCTGTTGGTTGTAGTGGAAACTATAAGCAGTAGAAGGCTCTCGTAAAAGCAGTGTTCACAAAAATTTTGTTTACTAAAATGTCTACAAGACAAAATACGACTCATAGAATATTCTAGGAGTTGTAGCTACTTCCATTGTCTTAATTTCTTTCTAACAGTAATCTGTGAGACCTTTCTAAGAGCCATAAAATATTCTACAACTCGTATAAGGTCTCGTCAGATGGGTACTCAGAAACTTCAACTTTATAAAATCTTATATGATGGGAAATTACGACTCGTGGAATGTTCCACGAGTTATAAAAGCCACTCATAGACTAGAAAACTCAGTCACCTGAGTTTTTATGTTCATTAAAATGGACCTCATATGATTTTTTAATCATATTCTGAAAACATTGAAGCAATATGCACACACCTATATGATCTTCAACATATCAACCCACACTCAACATGATGATTAGCAAATATACCTCATCGAAAATGATTATACATGCTTTTCCCAACCCTTCCAACCCCATATAAATGATCTTTACAATGAAAACATGGGCTCGCATCATCACACATCGAGTATCATACATATAATCAATTCACTTACATGGTGTGTCTGATTCCATGGGCAATACAACACAATCATTCAAACATAGGCAGTGGCAACCACATCAAATAACCTTAAACATATACATTAAAACATGGATAAGCCTCAACTCATTTATCAAATTGGATATTTTCACACAAAGGTTTGTGTCAAACACTACCATTCCCAACAAAATTTTCAATTTAATCATACAAGAATTGGAAAATTAATGGTATTAGATTAACTAAAACCTTACCAAATTGCATGATTAGATTGTAGAAGATGAAGGAGGTGATGAGACACTAGAAAGCCTAGGCTACTAGAAAATCTTGCTGACAATTGGGGATAGAGTTGCCATCGATGGTCGAAAAATTAGGGGTGGGGTTTTGAATGGGTATATTTGTAAATTATGGCTCAAATGGGTAAAAATGTTTTGGCTCCGATACTTTATACTTTAATTGGGTCAATCAACAACTGATGGGCCTAGACTCTATAAAACCCTAATTACAGACCATAAAGTGTTTTAGGGCTCATGAATTATGGTTTCGTAGAACATCCAAACCCTATTTTCAAGAATAGGTTTCATATACCAATCTACGAGTTGTAAAATGAAGTGAGTTGGTCATAGAAACCCTAACACATAGTCAAATCTTCAGAAAACTTACTTGGGGTCCACGAGCCCCATTCACGACCCCTAGTTTTATCTATGGACTGTAAAGTTGGCTTGTGGAGTGGAGTACGCAACTTTTTTTCCATTGGAAGTGTCTACGAGATGGTGTATAATTGTAAAGTAATTTAAAGCCTGTAGAATCAATCATAGAGTCACTTTCTGATGCCCTGCTCAACCAAAAGTGGCTGACTTAGCCCTGTACCTATATATTCTTCATAGAAAACACTTTTACCCTATATGCAACTATCCCAATGTCCAAGATTACAAACAAAATACAAGAAAATAAACTACCTATAAGTCCAAAAACTAAAAATAAAGCTACAACTACATCTATTACATCAAAAACTTTGGGTTGCCTCTTCGTAAAGTGCCCAGACTTCATTCTACAAATCATATGGCATCTTTATAGACTGATAGATATTGAAGATGATCTCTTCATCATTCAATCAAAACCTGAGGTGACCAGCTTCCATATACACCAGTGCCTAACCAATGGCTAGGAATGGTCTTCCCAAGATATTTGGGATATTAAAGTCAACATCGCAATCTAGGATCAATAAGTTGGCAGGAAATATGAGATATTCAACTTTAAAAAGCAAATCATGGAGTACTCCTATAGGCTTCTTCACTGTGTGGTTAGCCATAAACAACTGCATGCTCATCAGAGTAGGGGCTCTCAATCCTACCATCTTAAAAACTATAAGGGGCATCAGATTAATGTTGACACCTAGATCACATAATTCCCTTTCAAACTCCACATCTCTAATAGAGTAGGGTATGGTGAAAGCATCAAGATCTTCTCTCTTTTAGATAAAGGACCTTATAGTAATTGCACTGCAATGTTAAGGCTCTTTGAAGATCTCTTAACTCACAATGCCCTTCTTTGTCATAAGAACCTTCTTGTACTTAGTATATCCTGGCATCTTCTCCATCATTTCAATGAGAGGGATGTTGATGGAGAGTTGTTTTAGCTTGGAAAGAACGTGTTTGAACTTGTCTTCTTCCTCCTCTTTTTCATTGTTTGAGGTAAGGAAGGAGGAGGCGTACGAATATTCAACTTCTATGGAGCATCAGTAGCTTCTCTCACCCCTTCCTTTCCATGACCATATCCTCTATCTATATTCTACACCTTAACTTTCTCCTCTCGAACATCATCGTCATCAACTGACATGCGAGGATCAATGGTGCTCTTGCCACCATGAGTAGTAACTGGCATTTAGTGCCTTTCATTCTTAGGATTATGAACTGTGTTGCTAGGTAGTGTACCTCTCCGATGCTTCTTAGGATTCTGAACTATGTTGCTAGGTAGTGTATCTCTCTGATGCCAATGTAGTTGAGTTGATATTTAAAACTAAACTATTGCTTAAGTTTTTCAATAGCAACAGAGTAAAACTCCATTTTCTGATTTATACTTGAGATTTAAGGTTTCATCCACCTCATAGTCTCATCCTGTGTCTTAGCTTTCTTCAGTAGATGAACAAAAATCTCCTTAACTCTTAAGTTACTTGTACCTGCATCATAGTTGTGTGGTGGGACATAGGGACTATTTCTGTAACCATCTCTGTGACCCAATTTGCATTTCTATCTTGGCCCAAATTTTCGCCATAGTATCCTCCCGGTTGTCCCTAAAAGCTCCATTATGATTAAAGTTCTAACCTTGGTTTCCTTGATTGGACCCTTGGTTGTTGGTCCGAGAACCCCCTGTCTGATCAGAAATGAAACAAATATCCTTTTCATAGTAGGGTTCTTCATACGTGGGTGCACATAGAGGCTGATGAACAATTGCATTAACCTTCATATCGGTATAGATTTAGGTAAGCTCTTGTATAATCTCTTCATTGATCTTAGCTTCCTCTGAACCAGTACTGATAGTGCGTGAAATTTTGGTAGATGCTCTATCTCTTTGTCCCCATGCAAGATTAATCTTGACTACTCTCTTCATCCTTTCTACAATCCTTACGATTGATTGATCTAAGAACATGCCCCCATAATGGTATCAACATATGCTTGACTATTTTCATCAAGGGCACGGTAAAAGATCTCTATCAAGGCATCATCAACAATGTCGTAGTTCGAGACACTTCTCAAGCATTTAGTAAACCTCTCCCATGTAGTACTGATGGAGTCTTCGGGAAATTGCTCGAACTTTTTGATCTAATCTTTCAACTTGAGCTTCTTCAACCTCGGGATCTACCTCTCAAGAAAGGCCCTTTGCAATTTATCCTAACTGGTGATCAAACACTGCGGGATCTCAGATAGTCATAGTGTTGTATTGCCTGTAAGATATAATGGGAAGACATGAAATTCCATAGCATCTACAAAAAGATTTTGTGTTCCTATCACATGCTTATAGACAAATACAATGTTGTATAGACAACTATAAGGTCCTCTGATGGTAACACCACAAATAGCCCACGGTTCTGCAGCATCTGAAGTAACCTACTTGAAACCTTAAACTTTGTGTCAGCCAATAGTGGTGGCAACATAATAGCTCCAGCCACCTCCATAGCCATAGGATTCAACCTATATTAATTCTATTTATAAGCATTGTCATTGAAATCATGTGGTTTGGAGCTATGTTCTCAAGTGGAGGTGGGTTCTCATGATCAACATTCTCAATCTTATGTTTGTTAAGAGCTACATTGTCCACATTATTAGCATTATCTTGGACCGTTCTTCTTAATTTTTTTGGATCTCTGGGTCAAACAGAGTCAAAGGGTTACCTTGACATTGCGTGATGTGCATACACCATACTTACACCCTATAACAAAACAAAAGTAACAAAAATGTAAAATGAAGTAAATAGGGCTAATACCCAAATCACTTTGAATTAACCAAGTCTAGCCGTATTCACCGGCAATGGTGTCAAAATCTTGATATCACCCAAGTTAAACCTCCTTTTAAGGATAAAGTAGTGGTTATCAAGAAATAGAACCTAACCAAGGTTAGAGTCTAGGCATGCATAGACGTAGAAGAATTCAATTAATGCAATTTGAGTGATTAACCAACTTACTTCCCCAAAGGGGAGGGGGGCTTGTAGTAACAAGTAAGAAAGTGAACCTGACTAGCATAGGAGTTTAACCAATATGGAGAGAAACTAGGGTATTTTGTTTCTCGTGAGTCCCTAGCTCAGTATCACTGGATAACCTAATTCTTTTCCAGAGTGTAGCATGCAAGATGGTAAGTTTAGTTCACCAAACCCTTTGGTCCAAGCGAGAGGCAACTTTCACTATGTCATTTGGTCCATCTTTGCAGTATGACATTGCTAAAATTACCTGTTAGCCCTAGTACAACCTCCTCTTGGCCCAGTCTGGACATTTAGATGAGAACACATCAATCGAATCCTACTAATTAATCTTTTTTCCTATTCATTATTATTTTGGTCCAGTTAGTAACACTAGGTGGGTTTTACTGTTGGCCACCACTAGAAAACATGCAAAATAAAGAGATTTAATTAATACATGCATGCACACTTTCCAAGAATTATGATTTATCCAGTTTTACCTTGTTAGTTTTATGGTTCCCACAACCCTAGTTATGGATTTAACTACTTATGATTTGTATTGGTGCAAGACTTATGAATTGGAATAATATAATAGAGCACTTCCACAATTGAATTACATATAAATAAATCGAAGCCTTAATGAGAATCACAAGATTAGAAGATAAAAGCAAAGTACAAGTGTTTCTCAAAACTCTCCAATGTTTTCTTTATGCTACCTCACTATTTTTTCTCTCAATTGGTCAAGCTCCCTAAGAAAAATAACCTAAAAATCTATTTATATTGCTTAACTATAAGTAATAAATAAAATAAGATAGCTGGGTTGGCAGACCTCACAATCAGCTTTACGAGCTGTATTATCTTCCACGGCCTATAATCGGGCTTTCATACATTGTTACTGCAGAATGGGACATCTGATCTATGATGCCTCTATATGATTCATAGAGTGTTTTTCAACCCATAAGGGGGTTTTGTTTGATGAAATTTTGGAAAGTCCTTCTACTCTGATCCTTAGGGCATAAAATATTATTTATGACTCATACAATAGTTTATGACCCATCTACATATTCGTAGAACAAACTTCATAATTAGATCCTTAATTTAATTTTCCACGAAACCTAATTTACGGCCCGTAGAATGAACTACAGCTCGTAAAGAGTCTCATACATCATCAAAAATTAGTAACTTCTTCATTTTCTCCCCCACATCAATGTCAACCTTAGAATCATGCAAACAAACCACAAAAACACATAATACCTACTAACATTGCATTGAGAATGCATAAAATTCTAAGGTTTTTAAGCATCAAAAGTGTGGTGTTTAGATAGCACATCAATTATGATAGTGGATCCATATAAGTAAAGAATATGCCGGAATGGGAAGGTTTCTATAAGGTTTCATGTTAATGCACTTACGTAAGTGGGAAGGCTCCCAGTAAAGTGCAATCTACCCTGGCAAAGTAGGATACTCTTTTACTCGGCGTAGAGGCAACATCGGGATTCCACGTAATAGTGTGCACAGTCTCATATATCAGTTATGGTCTTATTTCTACATTTGTATGTTAAGGTTGAATGGATTTGATGATGCTTCTTCTCATTATTTTAAACTTGCATGTTCATACATATTATGTCCTTATTATATTGATTATGATTATGTGTATTGATATTAATTTGATGTCCTTGATTTATGGCATGCCTACATACTTAGTACGTTCCATATGCTAATGTATACTTCTTTGCCTACATGATCTAATGTGTAGGGATGGATGATGAGACAACTATTCCTTTTCATGGCTAGATTTGAATTTTGACCTTGAAGACTAGTTAGTAAGTTCCTATTCTTCGGGAGCAAGCCCTTTATGACACTTTTCCTTTATGTTGAGACTTTATCATTTTCATTAATAAAATATATTTCTTGAGGGTGAGCTAGTGAGCTATGTCCTCGTCCATGACAAGATCTATGAAGTAGAAGCATAGTTTGGACCTTAATTGACTGATGTATATTCCCTATGGGAACTATGGCTTTTACTTTGATAAACCTCCACTTGCTTATTCTCTTATCAATGTTTATATTACCTTATGAATGCTTATGATATGAACACAAAGCTTGAACGTGATGCCTTCAGGTGTCTCATTCGCCGTGTCATGTCTAGGCCCTATGTTCGGGTTGTGACATAAGTACTCTATCATTGGCCAACCAAATAAGAATTTTGATCATTTTTCAAACAAAGAATTCTCCCCCAATCTCTCCAAAATAGTTAATAAATGTTACACATGATCTTTAAGTGAAAGACTATAAATAAGAATGTCATTAAAAAAGTCCAAGATAAATTCTGAATATAAACTAGAAAATTTTGATTCATCAAAGATTGAAATGTGGTAGGTGCATTTTTCAGCCCAAAGGGCATAACTCGGAACTCATATTGCCCTAAATCAGTCCTAAATGTAGTCTTGTACACATTCTCTATTTTCATCCTAATTAACTCTTAAATCAACCTTGTAAAAAATCACAGACTAATGTCGCTCAATCTCCACCTCCTTTTTATGGTTAAAATGGTCGTTGTTAAGATATATAACCTAACCAAGTTTAGGATCGAACCCATATGGAATATGGTAGATTTAGTATAATTTTAAGCAATTCAAGTTGATTAACCTACTTATCTCCCAAAAAAGGGAGGGTTTATAGAACCATGGAAAGAAATCCTAGACTAAGACAAGTGTGTGAAATTAGTAAGAATAGTAACTAGGGTATTGTGTTCCCCATGATTCCCTAATATAGTATTACCAGATAATCAAATTCTTTTCGAGTGGTAGTATGAAGAATGGTAAGTTAAATTTACCAAACCCTTTGATCCAGGAGAGAGATAAATTTCGCTCTGTGATTTGATCCATCCCCACAATGTGACATTACTAATCCTTATCTGTTATTCCAGTACAACCTCCCCTTGATCCAGTTTGGTTGATTAGATGAGAAACATAAATAGAATATTGCTAAATAATATCTTTTACTATTCATTACTACATTGATCTAGAAGTGATTAGGCAAGTTCTAACATTGGACACTGTTAAAAAGCAATCAAAATGAAGAGAATCAATTAGTACATAGATGCACACTTTCCAAGAATTATGAATTATCCGGTTTTATGTTGTTCGTTCTTCATGGTTCCTATAACTCTAGTTGCAGATTTTGCTACTTATATTTAGTGTAGATGCAAGAATGATGATATTGAACAACATAATTAAGCACTTACATAATGAAATTAAGAGCAAGAAATCCAAGCTCTTCAATGAAAATCACAGTTAGTATGAACTAAGAACACAAAATATTATTTCCCAAGTGTTTCACAATGTTTCTTAAAATTTCTTACTAACTCTCTATCGTTCCATGTGAAAAGTAAACTAAAAAACGTATTTATAATATTTGAAATACAAAGCCAAATCAAAACAGAAGAACTGGGTCGACAGGCACTATGCACAACTTTATGGGCCATATAAAGTTCTACGTCCGGTAATCTGGGCTTCGTGGAATCCATAAGCCCATATAGGGTTGAATTCTATGAGATAGACCTACAGGTCATATAAAGTTCTATATCCCATGGAGAGTTTCATCTGATGACTTTTTAGTAACTCCCCAATTTTTGATCCTCAGGATACTCGACCAATCTATGACTCGTACAATATTTTATGGCTCATCTACGTATTCGTAGAAAATCTTCCCTTCACTGGATTTTTCTATAAAATTATCTCTATGTCCTGTGGAAACTTTCATGACCCATAAAGGGTGTCGTAGAATAGCAAACACTTTAATTTCTGCACTTTGCCCAAAAATCATGCCAACCCTATAATCCTGCAAAATAAACATAAAAAGACATCAAATCTACTAATATCACTATGAGAACACACAAAATTCTAAGTTTTAAGCATCAAAAGTATTGTATTTTGACAACAACCTTAACGTAAAATTGTTGCTTATCCTCAAGCGATGGACTCAATCTGCATAAGCAATTCAGTAATGCATAGACCTCAATCTAATCGCACACCATATCTCAAATTCAAGAACAGATAACCATAACACTTATAAAAGCATATCAGATAGCTATAAAACAAACCAATCATTGATAAACAACAATTACTGAGTTAGTCTAACATTAATAGTGCAATGCAAGTGCCCTCACAGAAAGAAGTCCCATATACAAGTCATGATATTTTTAGATTCAATCCTTGGGACTACATAGAATCACTCACTCTCATAAAAGATATTCAAAAACAATATACTTGCCCCCATACTCATGACAATGACCTTAGATTACTTGGACTAGGAACACTTTAAGACTTTATTGGCTTGTAACATAGGCTCAAGGGACTTTGGTATGATGTTTTAGGAATATAGTAACTATAGACCATCCTTGACACTACATTTTTCTTTACGTTTTCCCTTCCAACACTACCATTTTTCACTTCATTCTCCCCTTCTACTATTTTAAGCTTTTCTGGGTGCCTTGCTCTCATTTTTGGCTGATTGACTTTTGTTTTCACATGCTTTTTATTTTTAGATTTTTAATTGGGCATATACTTAGTTTTCTTGCACCTAGATATATTTTTATCCCTTTTATTCATGTATTACTCGCTTCTACCTTATATTATGTGTTCACACTTACACTAGCCACCCTGAACTTAGGCTTTTGGACCGAGTCAAGGTGCACATCATCCAACCTAGGAATCAAGGCCACCATTGTAGCCACCCTCAACTTAAGCTTTCTGCCTCAATCAAGGTGTAGTATATTCAAGGAAGGATCAGGGCTAATATAGGATTTACTTTTGATAAGGCTAGGAAACTTGGGTTTTTACAAAAAAAAAGGGGTATATGCAAGGATAAAACATTGGGATCAAGGGATACATTACATATTAGGTTGCTCATTTAGGCTAAGTGGACTAATATGAACAATTGTCCAAAATACTTTCCTAACAAATTAACCTACAGTCTAAGTTAGAGTTATAAGGCAAGTTCTAAATTGAAGCACAACATAAGAATTTAGTAAAGAAAGCTCACTCACTCATGGCACTTATTACACTATTGAAAAAAGACTCTTAAATCATTCTTTTTATCACAATTTATCCTCACTTATCAAAACTTGCACTATCAAGTAATCAAATATGCAGCTTTGCTATCAAGATTAACTAACAAAAATTTTGGTAGGCATCATTTTTCACACAAAAACAACATATGCCATAGACATCAATCCTACATGCTACTTCTACTACATATATATCCTATACATGTTGGTTCAACAGAAAGTAAATATCCTTGGAAAAAAGAACATAAGCAAGAAAAACCCTCAGATTCAAAATTTGAGATGGTTATAGGCCAAGGTTACTCAACATCACTGAGGCCTATAACTGCACATACCCCATCGGTAAATTTATTCATTGCCCTCAATGCACAAAATAAGATGGTAAAGCATAGGGGTCAAAACAAGAACATACTTAGGCACCTAAGTGCTGGTCTCTGGCTGTGTCTAGCCACCATCAACCTGTCTAGTGGCCTTCTTAATAGTAGGAGCCTATCTGGAGGGTCCAACACCCCTCACTCTGTCTAGCTCAAGATCCTATTGTATCTCCTCGTCCTGCATCGACTGTCTCTTTGAAAGATCATATTCCTACTCTTCTGTCAACCTTGCCTACAGTCTCACTGTATCTGAATCATCAACATGGGGCCATTTTCCCAAGGGATGTAAGTGATGTATCCTCCAGAGCAAATATGTCTACCACCAGCTCTGTGGGATCGATCAATTTGGACACAGTCAGTGTTGACAATGTTGTTATCATATTAGCCTGTGGCTACTAGATCGCTATTTAAATGGTCATCATATCTATAGGTCATGTTGAGCTAACGCTCTATTGTACTCGCCACCCAAAAACATCTCTGCAGTTGTCCATAAGCATAACTCTTTACTAAATAGTAGCCTGTCATGACCCAAGCCTTGGGCCTAGATGTGACATGGTGAATGGAAACCCCAAGGGACACAAACAAGCCCTTTAGTATACCAATCGCACATACTTGGTAGGGGAAGAAAAGTAAACAATAAAAAGAGATATAATAGAAAAAGAAAGTGGGACTAACGGAAACTTGATATTCATAAAAACAAAAAGATCTATGCTCATAGCAATAGTACATCATAATATCCAACAACACCTCTAACATGGAATGGAGAGGGGGCCAAGACACTTTTTGGGCTCATCCTCATAGTAACAAGTGTTCAACATAGAGAAGTCTTAAAATAGCAAGAATAAGCTAGATAGTGCCTCGGACTTTAGGACTCATCAAAGCTTATCTCCAAAGTATAGACTAGCCATGTGGAGGATGATTAAATGTTGCACCGGTCCCTACATGGTAATATCATATAGGCATAGAGTATGCATTAGTACATTTGTATGTACTAATTATGTAGGATGCAATGAAACAAGACATAATCCAATATAGTCAATATGCAATAATCATAAGCAATTGATAAGTATAATCTCACTATGGCTTTGGATGATCAATGCTTAAAGTAAAACATGCTTGCAAATCATTCATCTTGCATAATATACAATATATACATATACATACATATATATATATATATATCATACATATGTTTGTAAAGTAACCTCAACCGACATAGACTAAGTAGCGACAACTTGGAATCCAAGGCATGACACCCCTTCAAAAAGGTGGAACGAGCATGACATCCCCCTGCTAGGTGTGGTCTACTTGACAAGGCATACCAAACTTGATAACATGACTAGATGTATCCACTAGTATAGCAAGTGTAATAATCATAATCACTAGGTGGCACATAGTTTAGAGGCAAAAGACTTTCTGTAAGGAACCCTTGAGTTGAGCCCCCATCTTAAGCCTCAATCGATGCTAAGTCAAGTTCCCACAGAATACTTCAAATAATCATATCTTATATAACTTGTAAAAAAACATAGAAGCATGACATGAGTAGCTCCTGAAACATACTTGGCCTCTATTACTGAGCCTAACTTGAAACATTATAGTAGATCATAACATACATGAGCCCTTGCTTTAACATGAATGGCTCGCAAGAGGTAACATCCTTGAAATATGGCTTAACTGGTAACTTGTAAAATTATAGTTAATTTTCATAAATTGAATATATACTTGAAAGCCCTTAATCATAATATAGTCACCTAACTTGTAAATCATGGAATAGATCATCAATAACTTCAGAATTCTTGACTTAACATTTTATAAAACACTTGGTGGGTTCATGATACTAGTTCAAAATTATGCAATTAAAGAGTGAAATAAGATGAGTGAACATAGTGCAAATCAACTCACCAACATGTAGTAAAAACCCACATGTAGTGAACCTTTAGACCCCCTACAAAAGCTCATGATAAGCTATAGTTTCATAGCTCAAAACTTTCATTGTTCCAATAAATATAATAAAACCATAGTATAAGCTTGAAATAGATAGTCATGCATTATCAATCAATATTTCATAAAACCCCAACATAATTGATGCTCATAATCCATGGTAAAAGATACCCATAGGTAATACAACTTGAAATCATTCAAATTTTCATAAAATGAAAGAGTGGGCTCCATGGGTGAAAGGAGCCAATGGATGAAACCTACATACCTCAATCTTGGGTTTTTCTTAGATGAGCTAAAAGGAAACTTATAACTTGAAGAGAATACTTGAGTTCCAAAGTGAATCTTAAAATCATTGAAATTTGAATGAGATATTTGGTTAAGTCTTGGAGAGGTTTTTGTGAGGGTTTTAAGTGATATAGAGTTGAAAAATAGCTTATTACAAGAGATTTCACATCTAAGTGGACATGTGGCTATGACCTTAATTCCCTTGGGAAAACAAGAAAAGTAAGGAAAAAGTTGTATAGGTCCTCATTTGGTCTGTCACACGAACCCATCGCGAAGGAAGAATTAACACTAATCCACACCTAGTCCGCATCACAGCCTATTTGCGGATGCAGGCTGGAAATTAAAAATTTGCTAAATTTATTTTTCACCAAGGGTCCTCTAAAATCTTATTTATACCCATCTGCCACTTAATTTCTCTACCTAATTGAGAATATGAAGTCAGATTTTTGATATTACCTACGGATTTTGAGATATATGGAAATTACTATTATGGACATTTTCAAAGCACATTTTGGGGCATTTCAATACTCCCATGGGAAAATTCATCCTAAATGTCAAAGAATCATGCATAAGAGAAGTAATCTTGAAGATTTCAGCTCGATATGAATGCAACAAATGCCTTAAACGTCATTTTTCAAAAATCTCAACGTGAATATCAAAAATCACCATAAACTTGTCAACGTAAACATAGATGCATGTAAAATAACACGAGGACTGAAACTTAGGTTGAAATCATATAGGGGACTTAAATTAGTACCTTCAACTAGAGTAAAATGGAAGAGATATGGGCATCACTTTCTCACGTCTTCCTTGGCTTCATATGTGGCATTTTCAACTTGTTGATTCCTCTAAAGGGCCTTGACAGAAGCTACATCTTTGTTTCTCAAGCTCTTTACTTATCTATCCAAAATTTCCACCAGGACCTCCTCATAGGTTAAATTATCTTTTATAGCACCAACAACATCCAAGGGCACTATAGCACTTCGGTCACCTACATATTTTCTCAACATGGACACATAGATGGCCGAATAAATCATATTTATCTCAATAGGCAACTCCAACTCATATGAAACCTCACGAAACCTCCTTAAAACTCTATCAAGACCCATAACCTTGGGATAAATTTCCCCTTCTTGCCAAATCATATCACACCCTTCATGGGTAAGACTTTTTTGTAAATCCAATCACCAACCTTAACCTCAATATATCCTCTCCTCACATCGGATTAGGACTTTTGTCTACTTTGGGCTGTTTTCAATCTCTCCCTTAACATCCTCACCTTCTTCAAGGACTCCATGACCAATTCTGGACCTAAGAAAGCCATCTTCCTCATTCCAAACCATCCAACTAGGAATTTACAATGCCTACCATATAAAGCTTCAAAAGGAGTCATACCAATGCTTGAGTGATAGTTATTATTGTAAGCAAACTCAATGAGTGGAAGATGTTCATCCTAACTATTCTTAAACTTCAAAACACAAGCTTTAAGCATATCCTCAAGAGTTTGGATAGTCCTCTCGGTTTGACATCTATTTGAAGATTAAAAGATGCTTAGCTTGACCTTGGTACCAAGACCTCTTTGGAAGGAACTCCAAAAGTGAAAAGTAAATTGAGCACCACGATCCAAAATGATAGACAAGGGTACCCATACAATCAAACCAATGGATGAAATTCACATACCTTAAACTTGGTTTTCTTTATGTAGACTTGAAGGAGATTTGAAGCTTGAATAAAGTTCTTGATATCTAAAATGAGCTTGAAATTCTTAGATTTGGATGGGTATTTTGATAAAATGGTTGAGAGGTTTTAGAGAGGGTTTCTGAGTGATATGGAGTTGAAAAATGGCTAAGTACTGGTGATTTCACACTTAATTGTGCATGGGGCCATGACCCCAATGCCTTTTGCTGAAATAGGAAAAATAAGGATGTTTTAACACAACTCTGCAATGGGTCTACGTTGTGGAGCCATTGCGCATCATCACTGTTTCCAAAAAAATTTATGAAAATCGCTTTTCGCTATGGGTCTTTTAAAATTTGGGTTCTACCCATCCCCCACACAATTTTGCCCTCTGATCAAGAATATGATGTCGGATCTTTTATATCATGCACGTACTTTGAGATATATAAAAATTATGATTATGGACATTTTCAAAGCACATTTTTAGGGCGTTTTAACTCGAGTCTATACCTGGGGGCTAGGAATTTAGGCCCAAATAACATGTGGTGGATGGTAGTCACTAAACTATCCAATTAAAGATCCCTCAACCTAGAATGTGTCAATTGGGGCTGAGTGAGGGGTTTCTTCCTCTTGGGAAGAGAGCTGAGAATGGTGGAAGCATATGATGCAAAGAACTCTCGAACTATGGCCAGAAAGTACTTCCCTGATGGTCCTGCCAACCACCAGAGCCCATATCAGGTGATAGTGTCCTGAAGGCCTGGGACACTATCCAATCTCGAAGTGATAATTAAGGGTGTGCAAAAACTGAACCGACCAATAAATTGAATCGATAAAAACGTTATTGGTTTGTTGGTATTGGGTTATTGGTTGTCAAGATTTTAATTATTTTGAAAAAAAAGATTATTGGGTTATCGGTTCGATATTGATTTTAACTATTAGGTTATTAGGTAAACCCAAAACCTAATAAGATTATAATTATTTACTATTTACCCCTTCATAAATATTAAATATTATTAATTTAATAGTAATAGGACACTATAGCAATACTTTACGTATTTTAATCTTTATAGTACTTAAGTGATTAGTTATTCACTTTAGTATTTTAGTTTTTAATTAACTAATTAAAGATTTTGTAAGTTTGTAAATATAGTTTTCGTTCTCTCTATTTTTAATTAATGTAAATTCTCATTATTATTTTTATCAGGTAAACCAAAAATTGAACTATTAAGGACTTAAAACTGATAAATTGGAAACTAATAAAAATTATTTTAGTGGTTTCTTATTCATTTAGAATATTGAAAAATTGCAAACTGATAAAAAGAATAGATAATGTACAAAATCGAATCAAACCGATCGATGCACACCCTTAGTGATAATGCAGGCTCCTCAAAAATGGAATGATCTAGTCGATCATACTCATCCTTCTGTATGCCCTCTTGGTACATATATTGCATTCACTCAACACACTACCAGCTATATAGTGTATGTGGAGGTGAGAGTGATGCCTGAGTTGCTGCGGAGGATTCTATTTCTGACTCATAGTAGGATCTTGACTCGGACTCCTCTTTGGAGGGAGTCATCTAAATAGAGACGCTATCCTTATTGCCTCCCTCTTTAGACTAGGGAGAGAGGACAATCATAGCCTGAGTTTGGGACTTCCAAGCATGTCAAGTGGTAGCCCGTGTCTATAGTCACTCAACATACAGGTCAGGCTGGACATCGAGCTCCTCTGGTGATCTGCTAGCCTCGTATGTGTCGTGATCCTCTTAGGGATCATCTTGTAGTTGCTGCAGCATGGACCTTATCTTATCTCTCCTAGCTTTTGGAGCTATAGTACCTGAAACAGACACATTTGGCAAACAAGATTAGCCCCATAAGTAAAGGAATGAAAATCACAAACATATTTGAAATGACTGCAAATGGGTCTGCGAAGGCTCTTTTACGAGCCATAGTGAAAACTACAAGCCATAGAAAACCCTCATAGTAACAGAGTGTATTAAACATATCTATTGGAATTGCTCTTACGGCCAAGTATGACTTATAGAGTATTCCATGAGTCGTAGACTAAGTCACAGATGTGTTCCAATTTTGAAATTTTTCAGCCAGGAATTTATAAGGCCTATATACAACCTGCAGAATAAACTATGACATATAGAAGGTCTCATCTAATAGGATCCCAAAAAATTAAAGTTTTTGGAATTTTATACGAGGGGCAACCACGGCTCGTGAAAGATTTCACAGGCCGTTAAGGACCCTCGTAATGCAAAGTATCAGGAAATTTGGGTTTCCAAGTCTATCAACTAGCTCCTAAAACACAATTTTCAATATTCAAGTTCAATACCGAAGCAAGAAATTATGCATCCCACATGATTTCATAAATTCCCAACACCCCACATGCAATAATCATACACGACACTATCAATCTTTTTCAAGCAATGTACTCTATTCAATTCAAATGAAATGTGATGACATGGAATTCACATATGAAAATTCCAACATACTGGCTGCATACACAAGTTTCCGACACTTAACTCTTTTCACAACGATGGTAACACTTTATTCAAAGTTACACACCAAAAATATATAAAGACAATCATGAATTCGAACACAAACCAATTAGGCTTCCCTAACTATCAATTAAATATGGTCTAATCACATCAATTTCTATATCTGAAATATTTTAAGGTTAAGAACTTACCATATTTCAGAAAAGACATAAAAATTGAAGGAGGAGCCGAGGAGGGTAAACCCTAGATATTCGGAGTAGTGGCTGAAAAACTAGATGGAAATAAGAGGTGGTGGTCGAACGCAGGTTGGAAGCTTAGGGTTCAAGAGAGGGGTTGAGTATTTAGGGTATTTATAAGAAAAGTGGGGTCAAAATTATTTGACCCCCTATTTATACTTTGATCGGATTGGTTGAGATTATAGGGCCCAAGCTTCTAGAAAACTCGATTACAAGCCATAGCGAATTTTATGGCACGTGGATCCTGGTCTCATAGACTTCCCAAACACTAATTTGTGGATGGGTTCACAAACAAGTCTAGGAGCCACATAATGAAATATGACTCATAGAGTAGGTCAAAGAAACCTCCAATGCTTAGTCAAAAGTACAAAACTTACCTGGGTTCTAAGAGCTCCATTCATGGCCTATAATTCAATCTAAGTGCCATAAATTTGGCAGTGGACTAGAGTACAATAATTTTTGCTAACCAAAAGTGTACTACGAATATGGTCGTAATTTGACATACAGCTCTTAGAACGAGTCATAGAAGTACTTCTTATTGCCTTTTCAGTCGAAAATGGTTGACTTGGTCATTTACCTACATATTTTTCACAAAACACCCTATTATACTATATGTAATCAATCCAATATCCAAAAATTACAATGAAAATACTAAAAACTAAATTACTTACAAGTCCGAAAGCTAAAACCAAAACGAAACCACTACTACTACATCAAATATCTTGGATTCCTTCCCAATTAGTGTCTGTTTTATTGTGGCAGCATAACTTAGAAAACTTGGTTACTCAAACTTAACCAATGCTCAAACATCCATCTTTAAGTCATCTGGCCTACTTATTGATTGACAGATATTAAGACAACTTCTTTATCATTTAATCAAAACTTGAGTTGGTCGGCTTCCATATCCACTAGTGCTCACCCAATGGCTAGGAAGGACCTTCCCAAGATGATTGGAACTTTGAAGTCAATTTCATAATCAAGGATCACAGTGTAGGGGGAATATGAATTTCTCTACTTTGACAAGGACGTCATATAGTATCCCTACATACTTTTTCACTATGTGGTTAGCTATCAATAATCATATGTTTGTCAGAATAGGGGCTTCCAATCGTAGCTTCTTAAAGACCAAAGTGGCATCAGACTTATACAAGAACTAAGATCACATAATGCTTTTGTGAACTCCACATCTCCGATAGTGCAGGATATGGTGAATGCGCCAGGATCTTCTGGTTTCTGCACCAATGACCTTATAGGAATCATACTGCAATATTGAAGCTCTTCGGAGAGTGGATTACAGTCTGCTTCTTCGTGACTAAGTTTTTCATGAACTTCACATACACTAGCATCTTGTCCAATGCCTCAATGAGATGAATATTGATGGAGAGTTATTTCAACTTGGAGAGAAAGTGCTCGAATTTACCTTTCTCCTCCTTAATTCTTTGAGGGAAGGGAGGAAGAGGTCTAGAATGGGCTTCAATTTCTATGGTATCTCAGCAGCATCACTCACCCCATCCTTAACACGACCACCTCTATTCTTTGCATCTTTGACCTCAACTACCTCCTCACGGACATCACCATCATCAATTGACATAGGAGGATCAATGGTCTACTTGCCATCACAAGTAGTCACCACCATACACTGCCCTTCATCTTTAGATTTTGAATTGTATTGCTAGGCAATATACTTTTCTTTCGCTGGGTTGAATTAACTTTTTATTTGGCCAAATTATTACCCTATTTGCTTGATAATAACATAATAAGACTCAATCTTCTGGTTAATGCTATAGATGTTAGACTTCTTTAATAGATGATCAAATATCTTCTCAACTCTAGAGCTACTAACACCTAAATCACGATTTTGTGATATCATATAAGGACCATTCCTGTAACCATCTCTCAACCCCAATCAGCATCTCTATCCTAGCCTCTATTTCTATCATAGTAACCTCTACGATTAGTGTCACTTAAGGCACTATCCCTGTTATAGCTCTGGCCTTGGTTTTGTTGATCTTGGTAGTAATAGTCCTAATTTGACCCTTTGGCATTGGTTCAAAAACTCCTATCTAATTATTGACAAAGCAAGTGTCTTTTTCTTAGTAAGGCTCCTCATATATGGATGCTCATGAAGGCTGATGAGCAACTACATTCACACATTCTTAATTTTTCTTCATCAACAACTCTACATTGGTACTAATCTTAGCAAGATCTTGCATCATCTCATCATTTATTTTAGCATGCGTTAATCTAGTATTGATTGTATATGATCTCTTAGTTGTAAACCTATCCCTTATTCCCTATGCACAAGTCATCTTCACTACTTTTTCCATCTTCTCAGCAACCATTGGAAATGGTTGATCTAAAAATGTACCACTCATGATGGTATTAGCACATGCTTGGTTATTCTTGTCCAGTGCACAGTAGATAAGCTCTACCAAGGCATCATCCACAATCATGGATAAGGAACACTTCTAAGACACTGTGTGAACCTCTCACACGTGAAACTGATTGAGTCACCATGAAGTTGTTTGAAGTTGTAAATTTGGTATTTCAACTTCAATTTCTTTGATCTCGAGAAGAACCTTCTCAAAATGCTTTCTGCAATTCATCTTAATTAGTGATTAAACTTTGTGGGAGCTCGAATAGCTATATCGTTACAAAGCCTATCAGATATAATGGAAGACACAAAGACCAATGATATCCACAAACAAATTCTGCTTTTCCATTACACTCTTATAGAAAAACTCAATTTTATGTAGATGGCTATGCCGATCCTTTGATGGTAGGCCTGCAAAAAACCCATAATTTTGTAGCATTTGTAGCAACCCACTCGAAATAATGGACTTTGTGTCATCCAGTAGTTGTGGTAACATAATAGCTCTAGTGAAATCCATATCCATAGGGTTAAGCTGATACTGATTCCATGTTTGAGCTTCGATATTAATACCTTGTGGTTATGAATCAATATCTTTAAGCATAGGTAGGTTACTATAATTCTTATTCTAGTTCAAAACTGTATTAATTGTGTTGCTTGTGTTGTCTTGGTCCATTCTTTATAAGATTACTCGGATCTCTTGGCCAAATAAAGTCAAAGGACTACCTCGACTTCGTGTGTTGTGCATACACTGCACCTGCACTCTGAAACAAAAATAAAAATATCAAAAAAACATAAAATGAGGGAAATAAAGATTAATTAACTACTCAAATTAAACAAGTTTAGTCATACTCCTCAGCAATGGCACTAAAATCATGATGTACCTAAGCTACACCTATCTTTGAAGGTTAAAACGGTCATTGTCAAGATATATAACCTAACCAAGTTTAGGGTCAAACCCATAGGAAAAATGGTATACTTAGAGTAATTTTAAATAATTCAAGTTGATTAACCTACTTATCTCCTAAAAGGGGGGAGAGGTTATAAAACTATAGAAAGAAATTATAGACTAAGACTAGTGTGTGAAAGTAGTAAGAAGAGTAACTAGGGTATTGTGTTCCTTATGATTTCATAACTTGGTATTTCTAGATAATCAAATTCTTTTCTAGTGTCACACTATCAAGTTAAGTTTACCAAACCCTTTGATCCAGGCGAGAGGTAAATTTCACTATATGATTTGATCCATCCCCGTAGTGTGACATTACTAAACCTTAACTATTATTCTAGTACAACCTCCCCTTGATTTGTTTGGTTGATTAGATGATATACATCAATAAAATTATGTTAATTAATTTCTTTTCCTATTCATTACTACCATGATCAAGTTAGTAACCCAAGGCGTGTCCTAAAGCTAGCCACCATTAAAAGCAATCAAAATAAACAGAATTAATTAATACAATTATACACACTTTCAAAGAATTATGAATTATCTGATTTTACCTTGTTAGTTCTTCATTGTTCCTACTATCCTAGTTGTGGATTTAGCTACTCATATTCAATGTAGATGCTAGAATTATTATATTGAATAACATAATTAAGCACTTACACTATGAAATTAAGAACCATAAATCCAAGCTCTTTAATAAAAATCAGTAAGTACTCGGACTTGGTATGACCTTAATGGTGCTTGGATTTTGGTGTCAAAAGGTTTTTGACCAAGGTAATACCTTATGGGCACATCCTTGGGCCATGTGGCTCACAACTCTCTATGTAGAGGGGCCTTCAGGTGACCCTTGGTCTTGTGTATCAAGTGTTAGACTTAACTTGGAGTTTAAGACAAAGACACATACCACATGAACTCCACATGATATGTGTGGCACTCTATAGGCCATGTGGAGGCTTGTCTGAAGTGGCCTTGGACTGAAAACCATATTTTGGCTAACACTTGGACCATACGAACCTCTCACAAATGTTTACCTCATCATAGGCTGTGAGGCCCTCCATGTGGGTTTTGGAGTGAAAATTTTCGAAGTATGGGATCACTGTCTTGGAACTTCATCCGGAAGATTTTTTCTAAGTATGGAATCATAGGAGGCAACACAGTCTATGTGTCATCTGCACGAGCCTTGAAGTGCTCCATATGGGTGTTGGAGTATGAATTTTCTAAGTATGAAATTATCATCTCAGACCTTTGATAGTGGAAATTTTCTAAGTGTTGGATCACAAAAGGCGCACATGGTCCTTGTGACCTTATATAGACTGTGAGACCTCACATAGGACCCCAGTTAATAAATTTTATTCCATTTCATTAATGACATTCTCGTAATTCTGGCTAAACCTCACAGACTTTTGTAACTTTCTATTCTATCCTAAGACATTCAAATGACCTGTACTCTTATTCTCTCATTCAAATTCATTCTCATACTTACAATTATACTCATGCTCACTCTTAAGAACTCCTCTCAAAGACTCTAGTGAAGGCTTAGATTAGGAATCAAGAAAAAGCTCTTTTCTTCATCAAATTCTTCTTGTTTCTTCTTGCATAACTAAGTTATGTGGGATTGATTCATGGTCCTTTTCAACCAAGAAAACCCAAACTCTTTTACACTTGATTTATGAAATTTTAGCCTACTATAAATGTGAGTTATAAAAATTATTGTTTATTTGATTCATTTGAGATATAGGCTATGTTTTACTATTGATTTTAAATTGATTTAAGCCTTAATATGTTGAATTGCATGATTATTATGAAGATTTTAATATGCATTGCCCCTTTAAAATTTGATGTATGCATGGGAAATCCTAATTGGGATTGAATGTGGATTTTACTTATAGATTAAGTTGAATTATGAATTCTATTATTGATTTAAGATTGAATCTTTGTTGCCTATGATATTCTCATATCATTAATGGCATATACATTTATGAGCAATAGATTTTTTATGAGAATGAATTAGTGGGTTAATTATGTTTACGAAAATGAATTGGTGAGTTGATCTCGCTCATATGGTTATGATAAGAATGTGACCACAT
>JAOTQJ010191155.1:36384-61088 GCA_025642045.1 Solanum sejunctum
GTGGGTTAATTATGTTTACGAAAATGAATTGGTGAGTTGATCTCGCTCATATGGTTATGATAAGAATGTGACCACATTAATGTCTATGATATTATATCCTTGAGTGTATTAGGTGTTTACACCTCATTGGAAATATTGAATGGGCTATTCCTATGCATAAAAGTGTTACAGAAATTATGATTTGGCTTTTGAGCCAAGTATAAATTATTATGACTAATGTTTGGCTTTTACGTCCAAATGTGCATTGAAATGATTTGAAATGACTTTCACCTCTTTGAAAGCATATATACATATATGTATTATTGTGGGATGATGAATTAACACCAACGAGATTGGAGGCACCAGTGCCATCCACAAAGGTACGCTTGCTCTCTCTTGAACTTTGTACCAGCATAGGTATATGTATATGGTAACCCTCACCAAAATGATAGACCCCTAAGGTGAGGTTACAATATTTATATGATATGATAAAATGTGAAAATCCTATTTGAAACAGAAGACCCATGAGGAAGGTTACTTCTCCAAAATGGGAGGCCCGTTAAGAGAAGTATGGTTTACCTTTTGCGATTAGACCATCTCTTTTTTGGTGTGGGGATAATATCGAGATTTCAAGTAATAACATATTTGGTCTCATATGTTGGTTGAGTTCACATCCTTGCTATATATGAGCATTATGGCATTTTATGCATAATGGATTTCATGACATATTGTTATATTACTTTTTTTTTTATGTATCTCTTATGATAGTATGTGCCCTTGTTATCTAATAGTGAATGCATGTTCGATAAGTTATATACATTGCATTCCTGCATATTTAGTAAATTCAAATGTACTTATGTATACTTTGCCTATACGATCTAACCATGTAGGGGGCAGAGATTACCTTCATCCACCGTTTGATGGCTAGATCTAATTTGGGAGAATTATAGTGGTGAGTCCTATATTCTAAGGACAAGCAGCCATCTATCTACCTTATGTTGCTTCTGCTTATGCTCTTTACTTTAAGGGTAAGCCCGGATGTCTTGGCTCTCATGCTATTCTATGATTAAAGGCATTATTGGATAACTTATAGACTCTTGTATGGGTACATGTTATATTTTGTATTCGGAGATTATAATTAGGGTTATGTATTGGATATGGCTATTATGATATGGATTTATGTTATGATATGGAAATGTGGAAGATCCTAAGTCTCGTTTTTCCCCCATAAAGTGAGTCATACTTACTTTCCCCTAGTTATTATGTGCTATATGTTTTGTGATTCCATGTTAGTCCTTATCCTTATGATATTCCCATTGCATGATTTGTACTTTATCATCCCTTAGAATTATATGTTTACTATTTCGTATGTGCTTCTGAACCGATAATGTATGAATAGATACTATAAAGCTTGTTTAGGGACTTTTGGGTTCACATTAACCATGTCACTCCTGGACCCTAGGTCCGGGTTATGTCAAGATTGGTAGTAGAGCTCGAGATTTATAAATGATCCTTGGAGGCTAACATGCCGTGTTGAGTAGATTCCTACTTAGGGGCGTGAAGTGCACCATACCTATGAGTGGGAGGTTGTGATGGTATTCTAGGAATTGTCTTAGTTGTTCATGTCTTATGTCATGATTTGGCCTGTGTCTTAAGGTTTCCTAATTCTACTAATGTCCTTGTTGCATTACAAAAGATGCCTCCACAAAGACCTGCCCTAATAAGACCGACCCTAGCTAATGAAGACCAAGTTCCTCAAGGTCCTATGGAAGACCTATATTAATGGTGAATTTCAAACTATTAGCACTCAAACTAGATAGGCTAATCTTCCTTCCCATGATCCCACTCCAGCTACTAGAATGAGAGATTTCACCTTGATGAATCCTCTGGAGTTCTATGGGTTAAATGTTGATGATAATGCTCAAACTTTCATTAATGAACTCTCTAAAGTGTTGACTATTATATGGGTGTCTTCTGAGGAGAAGGATGAGTTAGCTACTTATCGGTTGACAGATGTGGCGAAGTATGGTACATCAATGGTTTATGGATAGGGTTTGTGGTGATGGAGTCAATTGGGAAGAGTTCAAGTTTGCCTTTTTGGATCATTTCTTCCCTCTTAATTTTAGGGAACCTAAGATGACCAAATTTATCAACCTCAAATAGGGTGGTATGAGTGTGAGAGACTATGCCCTCAAGTTCACAAAGTTCTACAAGTATGCTTTTGTACATGTGGCTGACCCCGTACAAGAATGCACAAGTTTATTTCTGGTGTCTCTGATTTGATTGTGAAGGAATGTCGCATGACTATGCTTATTTAGGATATGCACATTTCCAAGCTTATGACATATGCTGAACAAATTAGGGGAGAAAATCTGAAACAAAAGAGGGTGCATGATTCTAAGAGGGCTTGTTATGATGGTGGGTTCCCCAACTCCAGGGTTAGTGGTTATGGTCACTTCTAATAGGTCCAAGGTTTAATGAAAGGTTTGCTAATTTTAGGTGCCTCCACCTAAATCACCAATTGGTGGTGGAAAATTATTTCCCCAGTGTTACAAGTGTGGAAAGAATCACATGTGTGCTTGTTGGAAAGAATTAGGTACTTGCTATTAGTGTAGTGATAAGAACCACAAGGTTGTTGACTGTCCTAAAGCTACCCAGAAGGCCTAGGTTCAGGTGTCCAAAGGAGTTCAAGGCCAGCAAAGAACTCCACAAGGTGATACCCCTAGGCAAAACAGGTTCTATGTTTTGCATGCTCATCAAGAAATTGAGAATACTCCAGATGTTGTGATTGGTATGTTTAAAGTCTTTAATTTTGATTCTTATGGTTTGCTTTATCCAGTTCCAAACTTATCTTTCGTGACTCCTCTTTTGACTGTTAAGTTTGCTTTGATTCCTAAAATCCTAAGGGAGATCTTTGTGGCTTATACTCCTGTGGGTGAGTCTATTGTTGCTCGAAGAGTCTGTCAGGGTTATCCTGTCTCTATTTTGCATAAAGTCCTTCTGTGTGATCTTGCAGGACTTGAGATGTTTGATTTTGATGTTATTTTTGGGATGGATTGGCTGCATACTTCATAAGCCTCTACAAATTGTAGATCCCAAAAACTCAAGTTCCAATTATTGAATAAGCTTGTTTTTGAATGGAAAGGAAATAACTCCATTATCAAAGGTCAGTTTATTTCCTACCTTAAGGCCCAGAAGATAATTTCTAAGGGGTTTATCTATCATATTATAACAGTTAAGAGTGTGGAGTGGGAGTCGCCTACTTTTGAAATGGTTCTGATGGTGAATGAGTTCCCTGATGTGTTTCCCGAAGATTTGCCTGTTATTCCTCCCGAAGGTGAAGTAGACTTTAGCATAGATCTTCCCCCGGATATTTATCTATATTCCTCCTTATTGTATGGAACCAGTTGAGTTAAAGGAATGGAAAGATCAATTGAAGGACATGTGGATAAAGGCTTCATTAGTCCATATATATCGACATGGGGTGCTTTGATATTATTTGTAAGAAAGAAAGATGATTTTCTTTAAATGTGCACTGATTAACAACAATTGACTAAGGTAACAATCAAGAATAAATATCTGTTACCAAGGATTGGTGACTTGTTTGATCAACTTCAATAAGCCACCTATTTCTCAAGGATTAACCTTCGCTATGCTTATCACCAATTGAAGGTTAGGGAGTGTGACATACCCAAAATGGCTTTCCAAATTGGATATGGGCACTTTAAATTTATGTTGATGTCGTTTGGTTTGAATAATGCTCCGGCTGTATTTATGGATCTTATGAACCAAGTATTCAAGATATTTCTTGATAGTTTTGTGGTTATCTTCATCAATGATATCCTTATTTACTCCTGAAGTGAGTGAAAGCATAGGAATTATTTGAGGTTAGTTGTTCAGTCTTTGAGGGAGAAACATGCTAAGTTCAGCAAATGTGAGTTTTGGTAGGGTGAAGTGGCTTTTCTTGGTCATACATTATCCAATGATAGTATCAATGTTGGCCCAAAAAAGATAGAGGCCACAAAGAATTGGCCTAGACCATTGACTCTTTCAGATATTCAAAGCTTTCTTGGGTTGGCTAGTTATTATAGGAGGTTTATTCAAGGTTTCTTATCTATTCCATCTCCATTGACCAAGTTCACTTAAAAGAAGTCCAAGTTTGTATGGTCGGATAAATGTGAGAAGAGTTTTCAAACTTTGAAAGATCGACTTACATTGGCTCATATTTTTACTCTACTGAATGGCTTATATAGGTCTGTGTTATATTGTGATGTTTCTTGGATTGGGCTGGGTTGTGTGCTTATGCAACATAGTATGCTGATAGCTTATGTATCAAGGCAATTGAAGGTGCTTGAGCATAATTACCCAACTTATGATCTTGAGCTAGCTGTTGTTGTGTTTACTTTAAAGATTTGGAGACATTATTTGTGTAGGGTACAAAGCTGATGTTTTCACTAATCAGAAGTATTTGCAATAAGATTTCACTCAAAGAGATCTTACCATGAGGCAAAGAAGATGGTTAGAATTCCTTAAGGACTATGACGTGAGTGTTCAATATCATCCTAGCAAGGAAAATATTATAGTCAATGCTTTTAGTAGGCTATCTATGGGAAGTGTCGCTCATGTTGATGAAGGGAAGAAGGAGTTGTTAAGAGATATTCACCATTTAGCTAGATCGGGTGTTAGGTTGGCTAATTCTAATGACAATGTTATTACTGTTTTGAATAGGGCTGAATCTTCTGTGGATATTGATATCAAGGAAAAGAAAGTTTTAGAATCGTTATTAGTTGAGTTGAAGAAATTGGTTGCCAAAAAGAAGATAAAGGCTTTCTCTCAATGGGGAGATGGTGTGCTTTAGTATCAAGATCGATTGTGTGTTCCGAATGTTGACTATCTTAGGAGAGTGATCATGAGTGATGCCCATAGCTCTTATTATTTTATTTATCCGGGATCTACTAAAATGTACCAGGACTTAAGGGAAGTGTATGGTGGCATAGTATGAAGAAAGATATAGCCAAGTTTGTATTTGAATGCCTTTATTATCAACAAGTGAAGGTACAGAATCAAAGACCCATTTGGTTGGCTTAAGATATTAAGATTCCTACTTGGAAGGGAAAAGATGTGAACATAGATTTTGTGGTTAGTTTGCCTCGAACTAGGAAGCAATTTGATTCAATTTGGGTTATTATTGATCGGATGACTAAATTGGCTCATTTTCTACCTTTAGTGTCGAAGATTATGCACAGCTGAATATCCAAGAGTTGGTGAATTTACATGGTATACCTAGATCTATCATAGTAGATCATGTCACCCAATTACTTCTCACTTGTGGAGATCATTTCAAAGGAGACTTGCTACTAAAGTGAAGTTTAGTACATTTTTCATCCACAAACCAATGGACAACTCAAACTTTGGAGGATATGTTGAGAACTTGATGTGTTGGAGTTCAAGGATAATTAGAACGATCATCTACCACTTATTGAGTTTTCTTATAACAATAGCTTTCATGCTAGCATTTGGATGTCTTTATTTGAGATTTTGTTTGGTAAGAGATATAGATCTCTGGTGAGGTGGTTTGAGTCAGGAGAGATGGCTTTGATTGGCTCAGATTTTGTGTTAGAGGTAATGGAGAAGATAAAGTTCATTAGGGAGGGGTTAAAGATGGCTCAAATTCACTAAAAGTCTTACTCAGATCTGAGGAAGAAGGATCTTAAGTTTCATGTTGGTGATTGGGTATATGTAAAGGTTTTAGCCATGAAGGGCGTAAAGCATTTTGGTAAAAAGTATAAGTTGAGTCCTTGGTATGTAGGTCCTTATGAGATTGTTAAATAGATTGTGAATATGACATATAGATTAGATTTGCCTCTAGATTTGAGTTCTATCCACCCAATTTTCCATGCGTCTATGTTGAGGATATTAATTGATGATCCTAGTAACATTGTTTCTCCAGATAGTTTGGAGGTTGAGGAGAACTTCTTGTGTGAGGAAGTCTCAGTTGAGATCTTGGATAGATAGGTGAAGTGGCTTTGCAACAAGGATGTGGCTTCAGTTAAGGTGCTTTGGAGAAATTAACATGTCGAGAGTGCTACATGGGAGGCGGGGTTGCACATGATTAAACGATATCCCCATATTATCCAATCAACTCAAGCCTAAGGTATTAGGTTCTTCCTATTCCTAGTGGTTCTAGCTCATTCAGTCTAGTGTTTCATGACATGACATGCATGCATATGCATGAAAATATTTAAAAATTTTGAATGATTTAAAGATGTTTTGATATGAGTTTTAATGACTTTGTGATTTCCAAGTGGTGAAATATGCATTATACGTTGTGTTTGGATGTTCCTAGTACTAGTCAGGCCTTTTAAGCCTTGTTCTAGTACAATCGTGGACCAATTTTCCCAACTGGGAGATGATGTAAGGACCTAGACTTGGTATGACCTTAACTATGCTTGGATTTTGATTTCAAAAAGTTTTTTACCAAGGTTATGCCTTATAGGCACCTCCACGGGCCTTGTGGAGGGGCTTGAGGTGACCCTTGGCCTTGTGTATCAAATTATGGCCTTACCTTGGAGTTTAAGACCAAGGCATATACCACATGAACTCCATACTTTATGGACCGTGTGGAGGCTTTTGTGAAGTGGCCTTCGCCTTAAAAATCATATTTTGGATAAGGCTTGGAACTCATGAACCTCTCATAGATCGTTTACGTCACAAGTTGTGAGGCCCTCCGTATGGGTGTTGGACTGAAAATTTTCAAAGTATGGGATCGCCGTCTCAAATCTTCGTAATGGATAGTTTTCCTTAGTATGGCATCATGAGAGGCCACACAATCCATATGACCTCTACACGAGTTGTGAAGTGCTCTGTATGGATGTTGGAGTACAAATTTTCTAAGTACGAGATTATTGTCTCGAACCTTTGATAGTGGAAATTCTTAATTATTAGATCAAGAAAGGGGCATACAGTCCATGTGACCTTGTATGGACCATGAGACCCTCCCATGGGACCCCTGGCAACAAATTTTAACCATTTTATTAATGGCATTCTCATAATTATTGGTACTCCTAAGGGTCTTTTGTGACTTTCTATGCTATTCTAAGACGTCAAATGACCTAGACTCTTCTTCTCTCATTCGAGTTCATTATCATACTTAGAATTATATGCAAGCTCTCTCTTAAGAACTCCTTAGAATTATATTGAATCTCAATCTTAAGAACTCCTCTCAAAGACTCTAGTGAAGGCTTATCTTGGGAATCAAGAAAAAGCTCTTTTCTTCAACAAATTCTTCTTGTTTCTTTTGCATAACTAATGTATGTGGGATAGATTCATCATCCCTTTTATCCATTAAGACCCAAACTCTTTTACTCTTGATTTTTAAATTTTAAGCTTACTTTAAATGTGGGTTTTTAAGATTATTGTTTATTTGATTTAATTGAGATATGACTATTATGAAGATTTGGATATGGATTGTCCCTTTAAAGTTTGATTTATGCATGGGTGATCTTAATTGTGATTTGAATGTGCATTTTTTATATAGATTTACTTGAATTTCATATTGTATTATTAGATTTAAGATTGAATCTCTATTTCTCATGCTATTCTCATGTCATTCATAACATATGCATTCATTAGCATTGGATCTTTGATAAAAATGAATTAGTGGGTTAAGACCACCTATGATTACGAAAATGAATTGGTTAGTTAAGCTCACTCATATGGTTATGACAAAAAGGTGATCACATAAATGTCTATGATATTGGCTCCTTGAGCATATGAGGTGTTTACATCTTATTGTAAATTATTAATCTGCTATTCCTACGCATGAAAAGTATGATATGAATTGTGATTAGCTTTTGAGCCCATGTATGAATGATAGTGAATAATGTTTGGCTTTTAAGCCCAAATATGCATTGAAATTATTTGAAATGACTTGCACCATTTTGAAAGTATGTATCCATATAGTATTCTTATGGGATGATGGATTAGCACCGATGAGAGTGGAGGCGTCAGGGCTATCCCTAAGGTTCCCCTTGATGTGCTGTCAAAATACAACACATTTGATGCCTAAAGCAAGGGATTTTGTGAGTTCTTACTGCGACTTTTTATGGTTTTTATGTTTTTATGTTGTTATTTTAGAAAAGATAGGTTGGCATGATTTTGGGAGAAAATTGCAAATTTTGCTAAAGTGCACGATATACGAGCCGTCTTATAAGTTGTAGCTCAAGGTATGAGTTGTAAGGTGATCTCACAACAAGAAACAATGGGCAAAAATCAGAAATCTGCTAAGTGGAGGTCAACCCTATGAGGCCACTCTACGAGTCATAGGTCTCACTACGACTCGTACAGGTGGGTTCGTAGCAAAAAATAGAGAGCTAAAAGTTTGGACCAAGAACTGAATGCCTAAACTACGAGAGGAGCATATGAGTCGTAGCCCAAGCAACGACTCATGCTAATGGATCATAACAGTTAATTCCAAATTGTAAAGCTCCTTATACGAGAGCCCGATTATAACTCGTGGGTCACCCTATGAGTTGTACCTGCGTAATGTACCTGCTACCAGCGGTCTTTTTATTTACTTTTAGGGTTACATTGTAAATACTATAAATACTTTATTATAGGTATTTCTTAAAGAGAGCTAATACATTGAATATTGTAGGGAACACTTTGAATATTCTCCCTTGAATATTCTTAGGGTTTTTCTAGGGTTTAGTGTAGATTCTCCTTTTTAATTTGAAGACCCACTTTTGGAGATTGCAAAACACCCATTGTACTCATTCTCCATTAATCCAGGCTTGTGGTTTGCAACTGGTGGTGTTCTTGTTCTTCATTGTTTTGGGTAAACTCTTAACTATGTCTTCTATTTGAATTGTTGTTGATTTTGCCTTAGCCATGAGTACCTAAGCACTCACAACTTTGGGGTGTGGGAACCATGAGTAATTGACTTGAAATAACCTAGACTTTGTGCATTTCTTTGATAGGGGTTTTGCATGTATTATTTATTTCCCTTCATCTTGATTGTTGTTTCATTGTGGCTATCACGACCCTGACAAACTTAGTAATGAATATGACAAGGGAAGTAAATACAGGATTCGATTGATGTGTTCTCATCTAATGGACCAAACTTGAGGAAAGATAGGTTAACATCTAATGGACCAAACTTGAGCAAAGATAGGTTAATTGGGACAATGGGTAATGGTTAGTTGGCACACCGTGGTTGCCGACTACGCGCCATAGTAAAATTCAACCTTCACCTTAACAAGAGCACTACATGAACCTAAGTTACCATCCTGCATGCGAATTCTCAATTAACGTTGTGTTTTCTAGGGTAATTGAGTCAACAAATCATGTGGAACACAATTCCTATGTTGTCCCTAAACTTGAGTGACTTCCAACATTGTTAGTTCAGTTTTTATTTTTGTTCTTGAATTACAAAGAAACCCCCACCCCACCCTACCCCCCATTTAGAGATTTTAGTAATCGATGCTTGAAATGATTGGTAGTGGATCTCTATAGTCAAGCCTCGTATTCCTTATGGATTTGACCCTAACCTCCGATTAGGTTAATTACTGACAGTGAATGCTTTTTATTGGAGTGTGAATATCACCAAAAATTATAGCATTGATGTCGGGGAATACGGCTAGGTTCTTGACTTGATTTCATTATTACTTAGTTCAAGTATTAATTTCTAGATTCTCTTGTATTTTAATTTTATTGTTGTTTTTGTTACTAGGCTTTATTTGCAAGTTGATTGGCACTATGACCAAACAAATGCTCTATGCCACAAGTGACTTGTTGGAAACCTTGTAGAAACGTGTCCTGTTATATGGGCAAAACTTCGAAGATCCCAAAATGTACCTACAATATTTTAATCTAATATTGAGAGGTGTTCTTTGGACAAGACATCCTGCTTGGGAGGCCATGGCTCTCCAAACATTCCCTATGACTCTTAGGAGTGAAGCTGCTGAATGGTGGTCAATTCTCCCACCAGTTGTTTGTTCCAACTGGGAGAGGTGCAAAGAGTCTTCTTTATGAACTTCTACAAAGGTCCCAACAAGCAAGAGCTATAGGATAACATCTATAATTTTGAATGAGTGCTAGGAGAATCTTTGGTATTAGATTGGGAAAGTTATAAGAAGTGCCTAGAGATGAAGTAGAACCATTCGCTAACTAATGATGTATTAGCAGGTAATTTCTACTAAGCGTTAAGCTCTGAATAGCAAGGACACGTTGATGCCTTGTTTGGAGGAGATTGTTGGGCTTCTGAGGTAGCTATTTAACAATAATACCGAATATATGGATAAATTGTCTGTCATCACCCAAGTTTACCAGCCACTTCAGAAACAACTAGTGCTTCCCACCAGTACATCAAAGGGAACTTTAAGTACTACCAGGAAGGAAAGTGTGCCTAATTGGCTCAGATTACCAATGTATCACTAATAAACTCTCAAGGATTGAGTGTATGCTTGAGTAAGTGCTTACCAAAACTAATGAACAAGAAGAGGTTATATAGGAGATCAAATTTTATATCATCAAAGTAAACTATAAGGTGGACCAACAAGCAATGGCAATACAGAGACTTGATGACTGGGTTGAACAACTTTGCAACACTATTAGAGCCTATGCAAAGGGATCAAAGAAGAGGCTAGAGGAGTAAATATGAGGCTCTATCAATCCATGAGGAATTTTGAGTACTCATGATGATAAAGTCGAGCCACGACGTTAAACAGGGGGCTTCTTGGGAGGCAATCCAAGTATCTTTGATGTTTTTGTTTTATTCTAAAGATGTTTAATTTGTTAGGTAGTAGTTTGATGCTTGTTTTGACTACTTATAAACATTGGATCAATTGTACTATTCTGCAAAGTAGTGTATTTTGAAGTATGGTTTGTACGTATAGGTCAAGAGCTAAAACATTGATGAAAATAATAGGTGGATCAGCCTCTACAAGTGGGCCTACGAGTTATAGTAGCATACTAAGGCTCATAGTTATGCCTCATAGAGGGAAACAGTAAAGATTTAGTGTTGGCACACACACTATGAGCTAACGTTACAATTCATAGGACACCCTATGAGTCATAAGCGGGTTTTGTGGTGCCCAGGTATGAATTCAAATTTTTCTAAGTGTTGAGGCCTGATACAAGACCAGGACCAACGAGTCATAGGAAGCTCTACGACTCATAGTCGGAGTCTCTTAGACCCGATCAATAGATTTTTAAAAGATGACCTGGTTTGGTATATAAAAGGGAAAACATAAACTAACCCCTCATTTCCCTCCTTGAACAGTTTTCTTCCTCGATAACTCCCCAAATACTACTTACTACTATTCTATTTAACCCCAAACCATTTTTCTGTCAATATTTCCCAGCAAGTGCACTTTATTAGGGTTTTGGCTTATTTCCCAGCAAGTGCACTTTATTACGGTTTTGGCTTCTCCTATCAATTTTATTATATCTTCATCTTTTCATTGGGTGAGTTTTCTTGGTTAAATTTGGCACATCAATGCTATAATCTTTCTTTATAGGTGTTTGAATGATTGTTTTGTCATCATAGTATATGTATCCCTATGAATATGATTGTGTTAGTATGTGGAATAGGGTTTAGAATTGATAAGTCCATTGTAATGATTTGATTCTGTATATTTGCCCTTACTTGGTGGTTATAATGTTGGCCTATGATCATATTAGTTTGATGCATGATTCTTGAGTAATTATTGCTGCAAAATCATGTCGGGATTGAAACTTGGGGATATTTATGTGTTTTCAATTATGCATATCTAAAGTACCCTTATATGGAAGTCATGAGTTTTGGGATTAGTGGTACGTTTGAAAATCTTGATTTTAAAGGGGATTAAGTTTGATTGCAAGGAAAGATTGATTATATTGTCATTACTGATCATGGGTTTTATCATATGTCTGAGATGTATTGTTGCTTCGATGCTTTCATTTATTAAAGTTATTTGTTTTGGGTCATTGTAGGAAGGTTGCAGGCACCTTATGTGCCTTTTATTCTCTGCTACGAGGACCCACTATGAGTCATAGGTCACCCTACAAGACATATTGGCCCTTCGTAAAAGGTAAAAGTCCCCTATGGAGCATTAACACTTACCATATGAGACCCACATATGATTCGTAGCACCTATAATAACTCATAGTAGGGGTCTCGTAGACTTGGTTTGAGTTTTAATGTTCTTCTAGAATAAGGTACGAGCCCAGATTACGACTCATAGGACACACTATGAGTCGTATCTATGCTTCGTATCTTATTCTAAAATTCAATTTTCTCAGGTACCCTGGTACTACGAGGCTAAGTATGACTCGTAGATTATCCTAGGAGTCATGCCTTCACCTCATACCTGTAGACCTGCAACTGATTTAGTGTGTTTACTTTAGTAGTTTGTTACACATTGCTTAATAATTTTATTTGGATGAAATGTAATGGGGCTCATTGAATGGTATTTTGTAAATTTTCAAATACAATGACTCCAAAAGGTAGAAGGGGTGCTGCCTCAACTTTGAGACACCAATTGAGATAAGAAACGTTAGATGATGCTCAGTTAGAGAGGTTAAATGAGGAGATGAATGTGCACATTGACCCTGACGCATATGTACCATTGACAAGGTCTCAAGCATCAAGAGTTCCAATGGAAGTCACTTGTCCCTCTCAGTCTAAAGAGAAGGGCAATGGAGAAGGATCGGGTGCTAACCTCTCAAATTTTATTGAGGCATCATAGACCCAGCCTAAGGAAACTACACCCCACTAGCCAGCAAGTCCTACTTATACTGTCACATCCACGGATCCCCAAAACACAAGATAGTGCATACCTGGTAAGAAAGAGATTTATGATAAGGGGATGGAACTAAAAGGCCAGGGGAAGCCGATCCAATAATTCCATAAGAAGGCAAAGCTGAAGGACTTAGGGCTGAGTAGTGTGCCAAACTTGGAGGCCTAAATTGATCGCCATGGGCTAGGGTGGATTTCACATAAGTTAGGCAAGTTTGGCCTATACTTTGTCTAGGATTTCTATGCATCCTACTATGCTACCATCTAAAGGGACCTTCCCAGAAACAAGAAGGCAATTGATCAATCATGATTGCGTGAAGTCGTAGTTTAGGGCGAGATTGTTGATATTTTTGAAGAAACTATCAGAAGGGTCCAGTTTGGCCCAAACTGCAGATCACGCCATTCCATTGCTGAGTATGATAATAGGATTGTGAAAATGAGGAAGGCAGTAAATAAAAAGGATGTTGGTTTGAAAACAAAGATCCTCATGTGGATAGCAGGTCGGATTTGAGAGGAAGGTGCTAAGCGTATGTGGGTTACTAACCACATTAATTCTATTGTGAAGTCCCACCTCTCCTTCTAGGCAAACTCTTGGTGGTCCATTATCCATTAGTGAATCAAAACAATATTTACGGATAATATGATCACATTAGATAGAGTTGTGCTATTAGCTAGCATTATGCTAACTACAAGATTGATTGGGCTCGTGTTATGGCAAAGCAGATCCACGAGTCAGCTATCCATACCAAGACTGTATTGCCTTTTCCCATCCTAATACATAAATTATGCTATGCAGTTAGGATGCATGTTTCTCCCTACTTGGACCCACATGTAGAGGCCCTGCGCATAATGGACCCTAGCCTGATCAAGGTTGATGAGAACTCGGTGGTCCTACACAAAGTAGCCTCTCGTCCCATCCTAGAGTCATTCCCCATTGAGCCTCAGACTCAACAGCAGACCTATCCACCATCACTGCTACTACAACTACAACAGAGTCATATCAAGTTGTTGAGATCGAGGAGATGCTATCCTCCAGCACATGCACCAGCACTTTCTAGTGTACAGGTGGATTCTTTTATGTCTGCTATTACTTTTCATGCATTGGTGTGCAGGGTAGCCATAGTAGAGTTCCAGTTGCAGAGTTTAGTTTGCCAGATCAAACCATGGGTCAATCAAATGGTCCAGGCCTCAAAGGAGAGAGAAAAGGCATTCGTTGATGACATGATCAATTAGAGAGTTAGAGCAGTGGATACCTGAGTAGATGCCTTCGAGGAGAGGATCCAGAAGAGGTCGCGGATACTCAGTTGGCTAACATAAGCGCAGTGACAGAAGAGTTGGCCAAGTTCAAGGCCAACTTGTTAAAGATGTTAGCGGCCTCGATACTAGTCCTGGAGGTGGTACTAGTGGGTGATGATATATTTGACTTATTTGAGGACCCCCCCATATGAACATGGGAAGAGGCCCATCGAGAGTGAGGACCCAGATGCGAGCCGAAAGAGGCCTAGGACTGATGATGAGGTAGCAATGCTGGATGAGGAGTTGATACCAATTGAGTCATTACAGGAGTCTCTAGCTCTAGAAGCTACAAAGAGGGATCAAGAGGAGATGATAGCACAGGGAGAGAGTAGCTCACTTGCAATTGCAGCCCAGCCTACAGCGGAGGAGACCGCGGCTCAGGACCTTGATGACCAGACCAATATCGATGCTTGAGCACCATGATGTTTGATATTTTGACCCCATCCCTTACTTACTATTTTTGGATACTTTGTTCTTTTTGTTAGACAATATTTTTTTTATGTTGGTTTTTGGATATTTTTAAATGTTTTGTTTTGAATGTTGTTTTTACATACTTATTTGATGTTTAGTTTTGAAATATTCCTTTTTTTAATGTATATGTGTGTGTATATATGTGTGTGTATATGTATGTTTTGGATATTTATTTTTAATATATGTCTTTACTTTGAGGACAAAGTATTCTCTTTTGGCGGGGTGTGGGAAGTTATGGATTAGGGTGAAGTTTGAGTAACCTCAAGTCCATAACTTCCACTATTTTTATTCCAAGGTTTTCTTGTCGTGGTTCTTTTTCCTTGTGGATGTTTTGATTTCTCGTTGAACCAGCATTTTAGGTAGTGTAGATAATTTGTAGATATATAGTAGTTATGGTCTTTTGGCATATATATATAGTTTTTAAATACTTTTTTAATGTTTTAAAAATTTGGTGCCCACAAAATTTTTGAGATTATTGGTTTTTAGGGCAATCATGTATATGATTATCTGGCAATGTTTGTTCTGATAATGAGAAGGCAAGATGATGCTTGAAGCATGAATTGTGAATCTACACTTGATTGTGTGTGTGAGCTTATTTTTACGCATTCATGTATTATATATGGACGCAGAACTTGACTTATTACTTTAAGATTTGTGAGAGTGAGAATGCTTGCACAGTCCTTGAATTCTAAATGTTTTTTGAGTGAATAAGAGGGACTTCTTTTGTGTGAGGGCATTTGCACTACATTATTGGCATATGACTAACCCAATGATTGTGGATGGTTGATACTCCTTTTCTTATCATAGTTGGATTTCTGGATTCATCTTTATGTTTTGGTTTGCTTTTAAGCTTTGCAATCTGGTATTGAAATGAAAGTCAGGTACCTGAATTAGAGTAAATGAAGTATATTCCATTAGAGTAACTACTATGTGTTTCTCATTGTCTGCTTAGATTGAGTCATCGCTTGAGGACAAGCAATAGTTCTAGGTTGAGGGTGTTGATGTACTGTCAAAATACAACACATTTGATGCCTAAAGCAAGGGATTTTGTGAGTTCTTAGTATGACTTTTATGGTTTTTATGTGTTTTTATGTTGTTATTATAGAAAAGATAGGTTGGCATAATTTTGAGAGAAAATTACAGATTTTGCGGAAGTGTAGGACGTACAATCCATCCTATGAGCCGAAGCTCAATCTGCGAATCGTATGGTGAACTTATAGCAAGAAACGGTGAGCAAAAATCAAAAATTTGCTAAGTAGAGGTTAGCCCTAGAGACCACTCTACGAGTTGTAGGTCTCGCTACGACTCGTACAGGTGGCTTCGTAGTAAGAAATAGAGAGCTAAAACTTTAGACCAAGAATTGAAAGCCTAGACTATGAGAAGAGCATACAAGTTGTATCCTAAGCAATTACTCACACCAATGGGTCATAACAGTTAAGTCTAAAATGCAAAGTGCCTAATACGAGACCCCGATTACGACTTGTAGGTTAACCTATAAGTCATACCCGCACAACGTACCTGTTGCCAGCTATCTTTTCTATTTACTTTTTAGGGTTAAATTGTAAATACTATAAATACTTTATGAAGGTTTTTCCTAAAGAGAGCTGATCCATTGAATATTATAGGGAACACTTTGAATATTCTCCCTTGAAACTATTGGTATTTTTCTGGGGTTTAGTATAGATTCTCCTTTTTAATTTGAAGACCCACTTTTGCAAATTGCAAAACACACATTGTACTCATTCTCCATTAATCCAAGCTTATGGTTTGCAACTGGTGGTGTTCTTGTTCTTCATTGTTTTGAGTAAACTCTCAACTATATCATCTATTTGCATTGTTGTTGATTTTGCCTTGGCCATAAGTAGCTAAGCGACCACAACTTGGGGTTATGGAAACAATGAGTAGTTGACTTGAAATATGTGCATTTCTTTGATTGGGGTTTTGAATATATTGTTTATTTCCCTTCATCTTGTTTGTTGTTTGGCAGTGGCCAACACCAAAGCCCGCCTACTATCACTATCCCAACCAAGGTAATTATAAATAGAAAAAAAAAGTAAATGACAGGATTCAATTGATGTGTTCTCATCCAATCAACTAAATCTGACCAAGGGGAGCTTGACTGGGACAATGGATAACGGTTAGTTAGCACATTATGGTTGCCAACCATATGTCATGGTGAAATTCGACCATCACATTCATAAAAGGGCTGGAAGAACCTAAGTTATACTCATGCATGCAAATTATCAATTAGAGTGGTGTTTTCTAGGGTAATTGAGTCAATGAATCATGGGGAACACAATTTCCAAGTTGTCCCTAAATTTGAGTGTATTCTTGCATCATTGGTTTAATTTTAATTTTTGTTCTTGAATTACAAAGAAACACCCCCCCACACACACACACACATTTAGAGATCTTAGTAATCGATGCTTGAAATGATTGGTAGTGGATCTCTAGAGTCAAGCCCCATATTTCCTAGAGATTCAACCCTAACCTACAGTTAGGCTAATTGCTAATAGTGACTACTTTCTTATTGGAACGTGAACATCACCACCTCTTCCTCTCTTTTGAACTATGTGCCAGCATAGGTATATGAATATGGTAATGCCACCGAAATGGGAGACCCATGAGGTGCAGTTACAATATTAACGTGATATCATAAAATGAAATGAACCCAAAAAGTGCCTAAAAATATTCCTCAAAAATGCCTATATTTGTAATTCCCATATATCTCAAAATTTGTGAGTGATATCGAAAATCTGACTTTATATTCGAGATCAGTGAGAAACATTAAGTGGGGAATGGGTCTAACCCTAATTGTAGAGCAACTATAACAAAATGTCATTTTCCAAAAAATTTGTTATCCGGTGTAGATCTATGCCTTTGGCGATACGTGGCCAAGGTGCAAAGATGTGTATTTTTGTTACCAGGTCACTGCTTTTGTCCAATGCCTTTAGGTCTTGGTCCAAAGCCTTCACATGCGTAAAAACATCTATACTTGCATTTTCAACCCTATATCATTCAAAACATTCCCCAAACCCATCTCAAACACTTAGACAAATACTTCACTCAAATTCAAGTGTCGAAAACTCATTCTAGATCTTAAGAAATTCACTCAAGCATCTAGTTCTCATTTCAATATTCATCAAGAGAATCTCCAACGTTAAGGTAGGTGGGTTTCCACCATTAGGTCCTTTTACCCTTGTTTTCCAACCTTCTTTTTCTATACAAATTACATGTTTTCAAATTGATTTACTTATGAGTATTCTTTTTATGAACTTAATTATAAACTATGTTAGGATTTTCATGAAATGTGGACTATTTAAGTATGTTTTGAGCTATGAATCTTTGTTTTATGATAAGATTTGATGAAGGATTTTAATGTATCTTGCATGAGGGTGTCACCAAGTGTTGGTGGATTGATTTACATTAAGTTTTCTCACATGATTTCACTCTTGAATTGCATGATTTTGAACTAGCATTATGCACTCGCCAAGTGTTTCATAAAATGTCTGGTTTAGGGTCCTTGAGCTATTAAAGATCAATTGCATGACCTATGTGATGTGTTGCGAGTCAAAATATAGGACATTTGATGTCTAAAACAAGGAATTTTCTGAGTTCTTAATGAGAATTTTTATGGTTTTTATGTGTTTTTGTGTTGTTATGGTACAAAAGGTAGGTTGGCATGATTTGGGAGAAAAATTGCAGATTTTGTTGAAGCCCAGGACGTACTAGCCCACCTATGAGTCATAACCAAGCTACAAGTCATAGGGTTTTCTCATAGCAAGAAACAGTCACCAAAAATCATAAATCTGCTAAGTGGAGGTCAGCCTTACGAGGACATCCTACGAGTCATAGGTCTTGATATGACTCGTGTAGGAGGACTCTCAGCTAGAAATAGAGAGCCTAAACTTTGGACCAAAAATTGGAAGCCTAGACTACAAGAGGAGCATACGAGTCATAACCTAAGAAATGACTCATACTAGTGCGTCATACCAGCTGAATCCAAAATGTTAAGAACCTATTATAAGACCCTGATTATGACTCATAGGTCACCCTACGAGTCGTACCTGTGAGGCGTACTAGCTGTCAGCTATCTTTTTTGTGTAATTTTTAGGGTTATATTATAAACACTATAAATACTTCAAGTTAGGGTTTTTAGAAGGAAGAGGAGATTGAAGATATTGAACATCATCTTGGAATATATTCTCAAGAATAGTTTTAGGGTTTTAGCTTAGACTTTTATTTTCTCTTGGAAAACCTACTTTTGGGGAGTGAAAATCTTATATTAATATCAATATTTCAAGCTTATGGTTTGCAACTTGTGGTGCTATCATTCTTCTTTACTTTAGGTAAACTCTTAACTATGTCTTGTCTTTGTATTTTTGTTGGTTTTGCTTTAGCCATGAGTAGCTAAGTATTCACAACTTGGGGTTGTGGGAACCACGGGTAGTTGACTTGAGATGACTTAGATTTATTGCATTTATATGATTGGGGTTTTGCATGTATTGTCTATTTCCATTCATTTTGATTGTTGTTTGGTGGTAGCCAACATCAAACCCCGCCTACTATCACAATCTCAACCAAGGTAGTGATGAATAGAAAAAGGGAAGTAGAGGACAAGATTCGATTGATGTATTCTCGTCTAATCAACCAAACATGACCAAGGGGAGGTTGACTAGGACAATAGCTAATAGTTATTTAGCACACCATGGTTGCCAACCAAGCGCTATGGTGAAATTTGATCTTTACCTTCACAAGAGGGTTGGAAAACCTATGTTACCATCCTGCATGCAAATTTTCAATTGTATTTATATTGTCTAGGTTGATAGAGTCAACGAACCATGGGGAACACAATTCCCAAGTTGTCCTCAAAATTGAGTGTTTTCTCACGTCATAGTACAGTGTTTATTTTTGTTTTTGTTCTTGAATCACGAAAACACCCCATTTAAAGATTCTAGTTATAGATACTTGAAATGATTGATAGTGAATTCTTGTAGTAAAACCTTGTATTCCTTATGGATTCGACACTAACCTTTGATTAGGTTAATTACTGATAGCGACCACTTTCTTATTAGAGCGTGAACATCTGATCAAAAATTATAGTGCCGGTGCCGAAGAATATGACTAGGGTTTGACTTGATTTCATTATTTTTTAGTTCAACTATTAATTTCTAGACTCTCTTGTATTTTACTTTTATTTTTGTTATTTGATTTTAATTGCAAGATGTACTAAGTTGTATGCCCAACACAAGGAGTCAAGGCAATCCCTTAGCTCCGATCAATTTGGAGATCTATCGACTCTTTAGAAGAATGGCTCAAGTGAATGAGAATATTACAGTTGAGGTAGAAATGAATATGAATGATGATGTGGGAAGGGAGGAGAATACATCACCAAGGAATAACAGGACACAGCTTAGGGACTTCAATGAAAATGCTTATGGGTGGAACTAATATCTCTTGAACCCTATGGCCATGGACGTTATTGGCACTATAGTGTTACCTCTATTGCCGGCAGACGGTAAGTGCTTAGTGTCAAGTGGATTACTTCAAATGATCCAAAATAGTGGATTATTCACAGGGCTACCTTCAGAGGATCCTCATCATCATCTACATAATGTGTTTTTTATTAGTAAGAGTTTCATGGGGACACAAAATCTTTCTCTTGATGTCATTGGTTTATGGGTTTTTCCATTGTCACTGACTGGGAATACAGCTTTGTGGTTGTCTGAGCTTCCTCGGGTATAATAACAAGTTGGGCAGAATGTCAATGATTGTTTCTTGGAAGATATTTTCCAAGATCTAAGAAGCTAAAGCACAAAGATCAAATAAACAACTTTGAGCAATTGTTGGGTGACTCTATTAGTACTATATGGGAGATATTTCACAAATGCTTAAGGATGGTGCCCGATCATAGATAGTTGATGATGCCTTAGTTGAGATTTTCTATCGAGTACTTGATGAGAATAGTGAAGCTTGCACTGAAACAATCATGGGAGGCATGTTTCTTGACCAACCTTTTGAATTGATAGACACAAGGATAGAGCAAGTGGTCAAAACCAATTGAGCATGTGGTTAAAACCAATTGAGCATAGGGTAAATGAGAGAGAGGTGCAATGAATACTTCTTGTGTGGTCAACACCAACAATGAGCAAGTGAAGGTAAACGAAAAGACCATGGAGCAACTTGCTCAATTTCACACAAGTATGGACTTGGTCTTGAAGCAAAACCAAACAAGTATCAAAATGGTCACTTACCAACCCCCTAAGGCTCCCATCTATGAAGATCCATTCTTTGAGGAAGATGCTTATTTTGTGAGTAATCAAGTGGTAGGTTTCTGGAATAACCCCCAAGGGTCCAACTTGGACTATTGGAGGCAAGGTTCTAAATCAAGGTCGAAACTACAACTGTGATGGTGCTTATAGAGATAACTAAGGTGGTTATTATGAAAGAGAGAGGGTGTGGGATACTGAATAGGGTAGAAGAGATGGTTATAGGAATGGTCCTTATGTGCCACCCCACAACTGTGATGTCGTGCCAAGCACTTCAAGGCTTAAAGAGACATTTGACAAGTTGTTGAAGAGAGACGATCACCAATATGAGAACTCAAAGGGAATGAAAGCAGATATTTCAAGTATTAACCAAAAAATAGTCTCAGTCAGTGGCGATTTAGCAACTTGAACAACAAATTAGGCAAGTTTCTTCGCAATTGAACCAACGTCAAAAGGGTACCTTACCAAGTAACACAGTTCAAAATCCTAAAAATGAAGGGCATTGCATGGTAGTCATGACTTAGAGTGGCAAAAGCACTGTTGATGCCCCCAAGTCAATGATTATGGATGAAGTTGATGAGAAGGGTATTGGTGGTGACGTTGTGGTTGACGAAGAAGGTTCGGAGATTGTTGAGATGCAAAGAGAAGAGGTAAGGGAGCACCACAAATTGAAGTCAATTCCAAAGCCTCCCTCTCCTTTCCCTCAAAGACTTAAGAAAAAGGAATATGAGGAAAAATTCAAACACTTTCTCTCGATGTTGAAGCAATTATCCATCAACATTCCCCTTCTATAAGCTTTGGAGAAAATGCCCTAGTATGCTATGTATATGAAGGATTTGGTAACGAAAAAATGCACTTTAAGCCAAGAGCTTTCACAAGAGATCTAATAATATAGTACGATCACTACCAAATGCCTTGTTCAGAAACAAGAGGACCCCGGTGCATTCACCATCCCTTGTACCATTAGTAATGTGGAATTCGCAAGAGCATTGTGTGACTTAGGATCAACCATCAATCTAATGCCACTTGTCATATTCAAAAAGCTTAGGCTTGGCACTCCTAGCCCAACAAGAATGTGATTGCTCATGGTAGATCAAACTATCAGAAAGCCAGAGGGAATAATTCTTGATGTGCTTGTTAAAATTGATAAAGTCATCTTTCCCATGGATTTTGTGATCCTTGATTGTGAGGTTGATTTCAAGGTGCCCATCATTTTGGGAAGACTATTTCTAGCCATGGAGAGAGCTCTTGTGGATATGGATTCAGGTCAACTTTGGTTTAGGGTCAATGCTACAGAGGTAGTATTCGATATCTGCTAGTCAATGAAACATCCAGATGAGTTGAAGAGTGAGTTATGGACCCTTGATGATAGTTGATGAAGAAGTTATAGATTAAGGTAAAGTATGATTAGCCTCAAGTCCATAACTTCCCCTACTTTTGATCCCTAGGTTTTCTTACTGAGATTTGTTTTCCTTGTGGATGTTTAATTTTTTATTGAACTGGCATATTTAGGTAGTATAGATAATGTTGAATATATAGTAGTATGGTCTTTCGGAATATACATAGTCTTTAAATGTTTTTTGAATGATTTTAAACATTGAGTACCTTCAAAATTTTTGAGATTGTTGGTTATTGATGCAACCATGTACGTTGATTATCCGGTGATATTTGTTCTGATAATGTGAAGGTAAGTTAAGCCTAGAAGCATTACCTGTGAGTCTATACTCGATTGTGTGTTCAATGCCATGTGTGTTATGAGCTTATTTTGTTGTATTCATATATCATGTATGGACTCAGAACTTGCCTTTATACTCTAAGATTGTTTTGGTGATGCGGTTGATTTGTAAGGGATCTTAGGCCTTTGTTCTTCTTCTAGTGAGCCCACTCTTTCCTAAATGACCTACCAAATGAGTGAGTGAATCCCTTGTTCCAAAGTTTGAACTTCTCAGATACTCCTTCCTTTTTGACACCTTACTAGCTTAACCTTGTTTGATGAAATACCTTGATATTGACCCTGCTCTATCCTTGAACATGTGAACCTTGATTAAGGCTACAAGCCTATATTGAGGGTGGCTACAAATGGTGGCCCTGGTTTAGGAATTAGACATTGTGTACTTCACCTCAGGCTAAAAGCCTAAGTTAAGGGAGGCCTTTATTGTGCTAAAGCAATAACAGTGAGATGGTTATTTGGGAAATAAATAAATAAATAAAAAATCATGAGCCCAGGGAGGAAAAAAGGAAAAGAAAAGTATCTTGAATTAAAGAAAATAGCAAAAATTAGTTCAAAATAAGGCACAACTGAAAATAGAGAATGAAAGCACCAAGGGAAAGCTTGAAATAGGAGAATAAGGGTGGATTTAGTCAAAGTGTTTGGGTTATGAAGGTAAAAGTGTTGGTAAAATATGGTTCAAGGATAGCTTTTAGTCACTAGTTGCCTAAAATGCCATACCAAAGCCCCATGAGCCTATGTTACAAGTTGTTAAGTCCTAAAGTGATCCAAATATACTTTTTCACCAATCTGAAAATTGAGTATAGGGGCAAGCCTATGGTGTTAGTCATTTTGCATTAATTTTATTTGTGAGAGTGAGAATGCTTCCGCAGTCCCTGCATTCTAAATGTTTTTTGAATGAGTAAGAGGGACTTCTTTTTTGTGAGGGTATTTGCAATACTTGATTAGTATATGACCATACTAGTGATTGTGGATGGTTGATGATCCTTAGCTTATCATAGTTAGGTTGCCATATATATCTTTATACTTTTGTTTTGCTTAGTAGTTTTCCAATCTTGTTTTGAAAAATAAAGTTGGGTACGTAAATTCGACTAAGTGATGTATATGCCATTAGTGTAGCTGCTATGTGTTTCTCATTATCTGTTTAGATTATGTCGTCACTTGAGGACAAGCAACAATTTTAAGTTGAGGGTGTTGATATGCTGTGAAAATAAAGCACATTTGATGCCTAAAACAAGGAATTTTGTGAGTTCTTAATGCAACTTTTTATGGTTTTTATGTGTCTTTGTGTTGTAATTGCAGAAAAGGTAGGTTGGCAAGATTTTGGAGAAAAATTGCAGATTTTGCTAAAGCCCAGGACATACGAGCCCACCTACGAGCCGTAACCCAAGCTACGAGTCATAGATTGATCTCATAGCAAGAATCAGAGACCAAAAATCAGAAATCTACAAAGTAAAGGTCAGCCTTATGAGGCCATCCTATATGTCGTAGGTCTTGGTATGACTCATATAGGTGGACTCAGAGCAGGAAACAAAGAGCCAAAACTTTGGACCAGAAATTGGAGGCCTAGACTATGAGAGGAGCATACAAGTCATAACCCAAGAAAAGACTCGTACCTGTAGGTCACACCAGCTAAGTCCAAAATGTTAAAAACCTATTACGAGACCCCAATTATGACTCATAGGTCACCCTACGAGTCATACTTGTAAGGCTTACTAGCAGCCCATTGTCTTTTCTGTGTAATTTTTAGGGTTATATTGTAAACACTATAAATACTTTAAGTTAGGGTTTTTAGAAGGAAGAGGAGATTGCAGATATTGAAATTCATCTTTGAATATATTCTCAAGAACATTTTTAGGGTTTTAGCTTGGATTTTTATTTTCTCTTGGAAAACCCATTTTTGAGGAGTGCGAATCTCATATTGTATTAAATCTCAATATATCAAGCTTGTGGTTTGCAACTTGTGGTGCTATCATTCTTGATTGTTTTAGGTAAAACTCTCAACTATGTCTTGTCTTTGCATTTTTGTTGGTTTTGCTTTAGTCATGAATAACTAAGCAACCACAAGTTAGGGTTATGAGAACCATGGGTGGTTAACTTGAGATTGTCACATCCCAACCTAGGGTCATGACCAGTGCCCGATAGGGGCACTTAGACACATACTAACCCAAATTTCCCAATT